>UFQX01001375.1:4100-56187 GCA_900497675.1 Arapaima gigas | reverse complement strand
TGATCGTGGAGACCTTACACGCACCTACATACAACATAATGAGCCGTACACAATGAAAGTATCAACTACATTTCTGTGAAATGGAGTAGATAATCAGAAAACTATATTTATCATTAGGCTGAAGCCATCCATTGCAAATTCAATTACGGTTTCATTTTGACATGCAATTTATTTTAAAAAAGTACATGAATCATTGATGATTTAACATTTCTAATAAAATTTGCACATTAGTATTTCTAATAAATCACAGCCATGCATGTTGTAGATCATTAGTAGAGCTCTCATCAGGTCCAGAATACCTACATTTCAGCCTCAGTTCTGCATGTGACAAAAAATTAGGGAAAAGGAACTGAGACATCTTTGTTCATCTTTGTACTTCTCACATCCCAGCACGCATTAGGCTGCGGCCCAACAACGGCAGCAGAGCCGGAGTAGCCAGCAACCTTGAATAAGCTGGCTTCAGCATGGACTAATGGTCTCCATCTTGGCCACAAATAATATGATAATGTGATTCCCTGAAGCAGAGGGGAAAGAAATTGTCTTTAGATTTTTAGAAGAGCAGGAAGCTCTCTGGTCCACCTAATCCATAATAGATCATCCAAGTTTTATGGGTAAAGAGAATTAGCAACCAGCCAGATCCTCAAGGGAACAGGGGGTTTAGTTCTTGCCCGATGGGAACCCTCAACCAAGCTACTATGGCATCCCACAGCAAAACCAGCCGTGGGACAAGACGTGCTTGCTGGACATCATCTCCATCTGAAATGCACTGTATAAATAACAACAGAACGACATCGGCGGCAGATACTCAAGCACGCCTGTGGAAGTCCATCCGCATAATGGTGTCTGACGCCAACTGACAGAGTGCATTTCAAAGGACCCCCTCCTTTTAGACACAGGACACAGAGAATGCTGCAGAAGAAAGGAAGCCGCCATGAGCTGCTCTCAGCTGATCTGTTAATCCAGCACTATTGCATCACTAATGTTCTCCTCACTGTCTTTTTTGTGTAACATCATAGTGTCTTCAAATGTCTTTAGATATCGAACATCTCAACATTATTATGTGATCGGGAAGTATTTTTTTTGTCTGTTATCTTAAACTTCTGAGTACTGGTCAGGGTCACGTTGTTCAGGAATCACTGGGCACCAGGGCTATGAAACTACACCCTGTGCAGGAAGCCAGTCTATCGCAAGGTGGCCACACACACAAAATAGCCAATTTCGAGAGACCAATTAACCTCAAACACATGTCTTTGGAGTGTGGGACAGAACAGGAATACCCAGAAGAAACCCACACCAACAGAGGGAGAACACATAAACCCTCTCCCAAACAGGCCAGGTCCTGTGAGGCAGCAGCACTACTTTCTGAGCCACCATGCCACTCTTAAGTGTTTTTTTCCTCTTAAATTCAGTGTTTATGGAGCATTAAACCCAGAGATACTCTAAACGGGTTGATAAGAGAGCCAGTAACAGGGATTTGACTGAAAGAGAGAAGGAGGATACAAAGGCTTTCATTTTGACACATCATATATCCTTCTAAAATCCAGCTATTCTTGTCTGTCTGCCCTAGAGGACATATTTGCATGTGTATCTTCCAGACAATATTGAGTTCTTGTCCACTTCATGAAGGATATTTGAAGCTTCTAAATAATATTACATATCTGGGTGGCACTTGGACAATTTCACAGGCAAGCTGGAAACATATGTAAACTCTTTCCTTTCCTAGGTCTCAGGAGGATATCATACACTATATTGGCATACTGTATCATTACACATGCAGGTCTAAATTCCAAGAACCTCATCTGACTGAGACTTGCTGGTCCCCAAGAGCAGCACACAGTGACATCATGGGTTGCTTTGTGTCTGAGTGTATTGACGTGGTCGTGGTTCCTCTGAGATCAGCCTTAACAGCACCTGATGCCTCCAGCGGACCCCACCCGGCGGAGAGCCGGGCCTTTCTCTCCGTGCTGAGGGCAGTATTTCCAAATGCCGGGTGCCAAGAAGGGGTGACGGTGGAGAAGTCGCAGCTTTTTCCTGTGCCTGAATGACACAGCCCAACCCACCTCCTCCTCCCCCAGCGAGTTAATGGAGATCACCTTCGAGGGGGAGTTCTTGTTTTCCCCAGGTCATGTTCAGTGACAGATGCACCTCCAGACTCATCCCCTCAGATCCAGCCCCCCGAGAAATCAATAATGGCCCTCGGCCAGCCAGCAGTTTCAGCCACTTCTCTTTTGTACTTCCTCTCAGCCATCATGGGCTGCAGTTACCATGTTAATGCCGAAGATCAATTCCTTGACAAGGTATTTGTGAATATAGACAGGAGGTCCAATTCAGGAACTTTGATTATTTAAATAACCTATAAGTTGAATTACCGAAATCAGTATTCCAGCAAAAATAAGACATTGCAAAAAGGGACAATGGATCACAAACAGTTACATTTCGGCCTGTTTTTCTTTCAACACCCCGCCATCAAATCTTAGGTTGTCTTGTAAGTGTCTGTCCCCTTGTGGGCAAACACACACATTACACATCCTGTATCCATTTAGCCTCATGTCGCTTAGCAGCAATTTCCGCGTTATTTGTCTTTTTAATAGCTTTTGTTAGCACTGCTCTTGCTGCACACGCTTTGCAATATGAGACTCCAGGTGCTGCTGTTAGTGTTATGCTACGAGTAAATTGTAGCACGATGAATCAATAAAGAATTGATTTTAAAAAAAAAATCACAGTTCATTTAGCAAAGAAAATTCTCAAAGCATGATTAAATTGCAACGGCATGAAAATATTATATTAACTTGTTTGGGAGAGAAACTAACAATGATCGCAGTAAAACGGAGAGAGGGAGTCATCGACGCTGCCTTTTTTTTTTTTTCCTATAAGGAATGTTGGAGTTTCCCCTCAGTGAATCTGAACATAGGATCCCATTTGCGGAGCTCCGGCATAACCTTCAGGTCCTGCATGAATAGTTTATGAACGTCTGCGTGTCCCAGTGCCCCGAGGTACCCCCGCCCTCCATGCGCATCCATCCATTTGTATGCAAATTGGCTCGTCTTCCACAATCTTCCATGTTTACACTCAGCGTCGAGGGGCAGAGGAAAAGCTAAATTGGTGGGTCTGAATGAAATCGTGGAGAAATGAAATTACTCTGCGCAGTGGCGTTACTGCGAAAGGCATCGACCGGGTCAGCAAAGCAGTGTGGCCTGGAAATGGAGGATCTAGCTTGCTAGGGGTTCGAAAGAGGGGATGATGTCTGCTTCTCTCGCTGATCTTCAGTGGCACCACACGGACAGTTGGATCTCTTGTGTCCAACTTGTTTGGTGTCCGTAAGAGTGGAGGCCTCTACTTCACCGCCAAGAGGGTCTTTAATGAACCCACCGGTCATAACTGTCACCATCCTTTAGTGTCTTGAAGTCTGGGTACAGGGGTTAGGGGCAGCAGACAGAGGAACAGTTACAACACTGTTCCTGCTACACTGGAGTTCCATCAAGGGACAGACTGATAGAAATTGACTCCAGACCACCATAAAATTAACATGATGGACGGATGGATAGATGGATGGATGGATAAAGGGATGTATATGATACTGTATACCATAATACTGCAGCACAAATCAATTATATTTTGTTTTATATATTTCCTCTCATGATTTGTCAATGCATTTTTACTACCTAAACAGCAACCCTAAACTATGAGACAAATGAGCACACTGGGGTATTGGATATATTACTAGACAGGGTAGTGGGTACAGCCCTCACCCTGCAAGCTGAAAGACCCGGGCTTAAACCCCTACTTCCACAGTACACAGTATAAATCACTGTATACAGCTTGGTATACAAGTGGTTAATACAACATAGCATAAATATGGAAAATATTGAGGACCATGATACAGACGTGCAGGAAAGTGTCAGAGTGTTACTGTACAAAGCACTCAGTGGCTGCAATGCATCATGGGTTTGGAGGAATGATAAAAGGAGTGCAGCTGAGCAGCAGCAGCCACAACTGGTGGTGGGAACTGTGTTGCCACGCAGAGCAAGAGCACAGTGGAAAGCCTTTTTCTCCTCGCCACGGACTACGTGTCTTTAAAAGATTATGTACTTATCTTTTCATGTTCTGTGCTTTTGAAGGCCGTTACACGTCCAGGTCCTCGGAAAAGTGTCTTCTCCACCTCAAGAGACTGGCAGGGCCGAGTTGCTTCCCGCAGACAGGCCTGCTGCGTTCTGGCTTGCTTGGGGTCTGAGCCTTGTATCTCTGCATAGGGGGGGTTCAGGGTTTTACCTCAAAGTTACCAACCTGAACAGAATCTTGTGGATGCTGAAAAAATGTGGAAACAAATAATAGAAAACTTTTAAATCAGTTGTATCATTTCTTTCACCTCATTTCAGTTGCAAGCCTCAAATCTGAGCTCACTTGTCAGGAGCAGAACAGGGCCCATGTAATTCACACTATAAAAAGCATTTATTATCATGTATTTATTCATTTTTGTTAATGCATTCATTTAACTGACATTTTTCTCAAAAGCCTTCCACAATGTTAGGTTTGTACGCTAACCTACCTACAATTATTTGCCAATTTAGACAGCTGGGTAATTTTTACTGCACTAACTCAGGGTCAGTACTTCGATAAGGGTCTTTCAATTGATCTTTTGATTGCATTGCATCAGATCTAACCAATACACATTTTCCTGCTAGAACACTTGAATTATTGGTTGTAATTTTGCTGCGGCACAGAATATTCAAGGTTAGCCATCAATGTGGTAATATAGCAGTCTGCTACCGGTGCCCTCCGGTGGCAGGGAGGGGTAAATAACTGTAGGTAGCATGTTGGTTAGAGCTGCCAACCTTGAACGTGAAGGACTCAGGATTGAACCCCACCTTCTGCTGTGGTACCCTTGATGAAGGTCCTTAAACTGAATTAATACAGCAAAATATCTAGCATTATAACAGAGAATTCACTTCATGTTGCTTTGGGGGAAGGCCTGAGTTAAATTAACGCAAATAATGTACAGAGGCATCCTTTGTTTTCCCAAGTCTAATCCATTCCTAAAAATATATCTGATGGATGATGAATTTTCGCATAGCGGAAGCATATGTTCCATTATTTTCAATGAGAAAAACCATAATGCAATACCCACCCACCACAAAACCTAAAACCACTTTCTCCAAATATATCACTCACACACTTAAGCTCCTGCATAACAGAAGCTTTTCCTCTTTATTAGAAGACATTTTCACTTAATAATGTGGGGAAGACAACAGTGGTGATGCATAACATGTTTAAAGAACGCAAGAATGAAATGCAATCCTATCAGGAGAACAGCCGAGATACGACTGCGGTGCGCACTAGTTACCTTTCCTGGCTGCTTCTGACAGTGGTCAGAAATCCCCGGAGAGTTTTCTTCTGAAAACTCCAGGGCCAGAATTATGAATAAAGCATAAATCACACTTTTAATTTGATTAGTTCTCCCAATAGCGCGTAATGAACCAAGACAGTGACCCTCTGAGCATGATGACTGTATTGCAAATATTTTTATAACAGCTTTCTCTCACATGCATAGATATTTCATAAAAACCACCTGCGTAACTTTCTCGCGCTAACTGCTCCACTGCCTCCCAATTTATTCAGTTTCAGTAAGACACCCAAAATGGCCAAAAGACAAATCACTGGAATTATATTCATTTCAATATTTTCTCATTCCTAACACTGTACATCCTCTGGCCTGGACTTTCAAGCAAGCTCAATGTTTTTGCTAGCAAATTTGAAAGTGTGGATTTTCAATTCGGGTAATGAATTTTTCGGTAAAAATTTTAAAGAGGCGTAAAAGCAAATTTTTGCACAAAGACATCAGAGACAGGCGAAGGATAACTGCAACTGTGACTGTCCAGCAGCCGTGACTCTCACACACACCAGGAGCTCCTCCCGAGATACTAGACGGAAAACGTTGACCCCTGTAGAACAGAGGTCTTAAACATAATTCCATATAAACCCATTCAAGTGGTTTAATAGCTAATTTAATAGCTGCACTACTTACAAGTGATGTGTGCTGTCAAAATGTAGCCTTTAAATAGAGAAAAATTAATTAAGTGATTGATTCAGGGAGGGGGGACGGTTGGCCACACACAAAACCACACACACACGCGGCTGTCCGTTTACTGAGCCCCTGAGCGATTCTGCAGAGACACACATCCAACGGGATGCCTAATGGCCTTTTTTCCACACCGGCGGCCGTGAGGAGAGTGTGAGCGGAGCCGGCAGCTGAGCTCTTTGTTCCTGCACAAACAATAACCCTTCCGCCCACAGGGCCACCACGGGGGAATGCGGCTGTCGAACCTTCCTCCCTGCTCTGCCAGCCACAAATTAGAAGTCAATTTTGTCTTCGAAAAAAAATACGCGCTTTGACGCTGGCCCCCCTGGGAGGCACAGCAGGGTGTAAATTAGATTCAGCCACCTGGCCTCCGTACACGGGCTCTAGGTGAGACTACACAGGTTTCCAACACAGCCGCCACCCTGTAGGTAAATGCTCTTAGCAGGTGAAGGGAGGGAGGCAAAGAATAAATTGTTCCGCAAAGTGAGGTCAGGTCGAAGGGGCGACAGGTGGCGTAGTGGTTACTTGCCCTGAATTCCATCCATCCACCTGTTCTCATTAACCGCTGTATCCTGGTCAGGTTCACAGCGGTCCAGAGCCTATCCCTGGATCACTGGGTACAGTCACAGCCTGGATGGGATTCCAAACATCACAGCCTACGCTGAAACGCTGTAGAGAAAATTAAGCTGCAGTATAAATGTGTAAATCATTGTAACTCACTTTTGGAAGTGTCAGCTAAATAAACAAATACAAATAAATACAAATTTGGAACTCTCTTTACTCCCCTAGAAAGATGGAAGGTTTATTCTGTCAAAATGTTCCTCTTCCTCACTAGGCTTGCACTGCCGTACACCCCTCCCTTAAACACCTGAAGAAAAAAGCAGAATCGGCATCCATGTTTATCATACAAATTTCTTTATTTTATGCTGAGACTTTCTTTTAAGTTGAGACAGTCATCACAGGATATATTAGATCCTATTAATCCATTACACCTTGCACCACCTCCCCCCATTCATTCATTCATTCATTCATTCATTCGCTCATTCATTTTTCCTCCCTTAGGATGGGATTATCACTGGTGGAGGCAGACATGCACACACACACGCACGTACACACATACACAGCCAAACAGGGGTGCTGCGAAACCACAGGTCATCATAAGAAGGATGTTTATGGCACCTGGAAAACAGCAGAGAACCTGCAAACTGGACACAAGGGGAGGCAGACTGGGTTGTAACCAAAGAAGTGGGGCGTGAGAAGCAGAGTGTTACCCACCAGCACCACATGACGCCCTCCTTTGAAATGAATTTCTATGCTACATTAGCAAACTCAGCATTACCTTTCCTGTCCCACGAGTCTCAGCGAGAGACTCTGATCCATTTGCATTTAGGTTCACTGCACATGAAAGAAAAAGCCCACTTCGTGTCCCCGTCTGCAGATCCTCAGGGTCCCTGAGAGACGGTGCGAACCTGCGGCACGTAAGTCCACAAAGTTGTTGCCCGAGAGTGCTTTCAATTAAAGTATCAGGGATTTATCTACAGATCCCTACCTTTGTCATTAAACCATTTATAAAACTTGCCTTTAGACAGCAGAATTAAAATTCTCCCTCAGCTACAGATTGTTTCATTAAAATCACAAAACAAAACAAGGAGGGTTTTTATTATCCTGCTGTTATGTACCAAACCAGGCTGAACTGGTTCTGTCCCAAAGCGTATATTAGCAGTTCAGAGCAAGGAAAACTGGCCTCTCCCACCCCATCTCCACCTGTATGTCTCCATGGAGGGGGTGAATATAGGGCCCAGAAGACCTGGGGCATCTCCAGGCAGAAGATAAATGTAAACACGCTCACATGAAACATCAGCGGAGTCCCTGTACATCATCCTTGAAATGCTCGAGGATGATCTGGACGCTGTTAAATACTAAACAATGCCACAGTCTCACCACAAAAATATATTACCTTCATTGCTTTTTTAGATGTAGTTACAGCAACTATTGGACCAGATGACAGCAATATTTTACTGCAAGGTTCTTAGGAATGTTGCTGCAGGGTCTTTGGGAAATATACACCGCCTTTCGTTGCTTCGGTAAGGGCGGGAGCAAATGGTGCTGCGGTCAGAGCCACTGCTTTACAGTCAGAAGACCTGGATTTGTATCCCAGCTCCTGCTGTAACACCCTTGATCGAGGTACGTTCCCTGAACTAACAGAGTAAAATCCATCTCTGTTAATGGATCAGTAACTAAAAGATGCTTAATGCCCAAATCCAACACCGTAGGTTTCTATAAAATAGTCAGCTAAATAATGAACAATAAAATAAGTATTCAAAGGTTTAGAATGTCTCCACCGAATAGGTATGTGCTTGATGTGTAATTGCACAGGAGGACTTGCACCCAAAGTTATTCTCAGGAGAATCTCTGCTCTTGTTTCACCCGCTCCCACGCTAACATGAGCTCCAGCTTCCCATAGACAGCCACCGCCCACACCTGCTCATCGAACCCCGCGGAGATGCGGTCGGGCTGAGGAGAGGTGCGATTTGCCTTTTCGGCAGCCGACACGTCATATATAGATGAGGCATAAGGGGGGTGGTTGGGTGGAGGGGCTGGTTTGTGCGCCCCTTGGTCATGTGGGCAGCTCGTACACAAATTTTAGGCCAGAGCGAGAGTTGAGAAGTGTTTATATTAACCCCATCATTTTAGTGCAGCAGAAAAGTTACAAGTCCTTCAGGGGCAAAGTAAATAATTTACACTTTGCTTTTAATAATGCAGCAGAATAACACTGGCTCTGACCAAGGAAGACTCCTTGCAAAGTCCTTGGTGGCCACAAAAACCCTTGAAAGATGAAAAAGCGAATAGCAGACCACCTCTATATAATAAGAAGGACAGCTGTTCTTGAAGGCCAAGAAGCCTTATAAATCCAGGTACCTCTCCTGGCAGAGACCCAGGGCCAGGACTCACACATACAGGCAAAGCACTGATAACTCCAAACAGCCTGGAAGTAGGAACCAGAGATTAGACTGGGACTGAAAATACAAATAATACCTTTTGGGGAAATTACTTCTCCTATCTTAAATAGTCTATAACCTGATATATTTACAGAGAGGAGAGATCAGCTCCATCATTGTCTGGGACAGCTACAAAAGGGCTCGGTTAGAAAGACCTTGAGCCGCAAAACCTAAGAATACTGAATAACATCAGTAAACGGGTTGAAGGTTATAAAAAAAAGTTGAATTCTCTAAATTTTTGCTTTATAGATGGACTTGCACTTATCAGTCAAGTGGTGTGCTGGTGAGAGCCATCATCCTCCACCCAACGTGTCCCTGAGGGATATTGTATTGCTGTGTAAAGGTTTCTGGTTCAGGTGCCTGTCTCTGCATCCCAGCTTGATCAAGCTGCTGAGCCTGAATTGGTAAAATAAGAATTAATGTATGAATGGGTAAACTTTAATAAAAGTTCAGTGGCAAAAACCTAACGTTATAAATTACTTTGCAAAAAATTCCTCAGTTGGCCAATAAGTGAATATAAAGTAACAATAACCCCAATGTTCTTTGGAGGACTTGGTGAGAACTACAGCTACCTGAAAAAAAGAAAAGAAAAAAAACCACACAGGGAGACCTTTTCATACAAACCTCTCAGCGAGACACCCATAGGATCAGTCCGCATCCTGTCTTCATTTCCTGGCATGTTCCTGTTGGGTGGTACTTTACATTCTCATTTGGGAACAATGTCTGGGAAGAATGAAGCACGCACTCCAGATTGAGAATGACTGACAAACAGATAAGATGCTGAAAACAGGATCCAGGGTCCAGATTCAGTCTCCAGTTAAGTATACAAAGTATGTGCAAATTTGGAGCATGAGCAGGCGGGGGAAGCTGCCTCCACAGTCAGCCTCTCCTCGTCTCTGGGTAGGAGCAGATGGGCTGTGGGCAGAGCAGCTATGAGAGGGAAATGGACTGGAACAAAAAACCCACACGGATGGGTATGGTTCGAGCAGACAATACGTCCAACTCTTGTCATCGGTTCAGCAGCCTCAAGCGTCCAGAGACTCACTGCAGGGAGAGATAAGGGCCAAAGCTGAGATTTCACAGTGATGCTGTTCCTCAGCATCACCATGGTCATAAGCCAAATTTACATTTCCATCTTTCAGTTTGCATATTCTTTTTTCCAAAGTGGTGCAAAACTGAGAAAACAAAACTGCATTTATCAGGTTTTTTCTAAGTTGACCCTGTACTAATGTACCAGTGACCATGCTGAGAAAACCCTTTGCCACTGAGAAACTGGGCATGCGTCTAAGGAGAGTACCATTTGATCAGAGCCAACATTAAACTCACCCTCAGTCGCATGTCAGGTGAGTATGGACAGATAACCCCCTTCAGATTCATGTTATTGTCTCCAGCTTTCTGAGCAGTCATTTAAAAACCACACTATCAAAGGAAAGTGGGATCAGACCACATTGAGCTACAGCTAGAAGGGTGAACTCCTAGATTTCGGATACCCTGTTGAACAGCAAACCTGAAGCTGTAGACTCGTTCTGGTCATGAGAAAAGCAATGTTCTACATGCAAGTAGAAATCTGTATCGTGTCTTAAGCGACCAGATCTCACCTCCAAAGCGTTCTGGAAAAGCAATAATGGTGCAGGCAATGCTGGTGGATTTTACGCAGCGCAGAATCACTTCATACTTCACCCAGCATGGTACTTTTCAGGCAGCACAGTGCTGAAAAGGGGCACATTCTGCTAAATTGAAGATCCTCAGGGTGAAAAGCCATTAGATGGACAGCTGAAACACGTCAGGGGTTGAGATGGGGGCTTGTCGTCCATCTGAGCTTCGGCAAGTGGAGTGGAAGCTAAAGAGACAATTCCAGGCAGCAGTCTGTAATGAATCTGAGTCGGGGGACGCCGTGACATCTGGCTTTCGGAGGATAATGGGAGGAGAGGTGCCAAAGGAGAGGAGAAACAGGGCGAAGCACTATTTCTGTTGTGTTTTGTCAATGTCTGCCGGATAATAAGGGCCAAAACATAATGAGGCCTTAGGATGAGGGCCACAGTAGGGCATGGAGAAGGCGATGCTCTGGAGTGCTTCCTGATGTTTTTGGACAGCCCGGCTTAACTTTAGCCAGGATGCCTTTATGCTAATAAACCCAAGAACCGAGCACATTAAGACGCAAAATGCACTGTCAGATCAAGATAATCTATCTTTGTACAAGTTCTCTTCGACTCACCTTGGTGATGATGCGATGAGATGCCTTCAGCGAGGGAGCAGCAGAGCCAGGACTCCCTTTCCTACTGAATAGGTCACTGAACTATAAACTCTTATTTAAAAAACATATATTTAATTACTTGGCACCTTTATACAAGACAATTTATAAAGCCAGGGCTGCACATTATAATTATTTATCCATTAAGACAGTGAGGCAATTTTTAGCACATTAATTCAGGGTAAGTACCTTGGTCAAGATGCAGGGATTTGAACCCAGGACCTTGTGTAAGATGATTGTTCCAACCACTTTATTACTTATCAGAAGACTTGATCTTATGTAAAGAAAGAGACTTTAATGAAGCTAATATGATAATTTGTGCATAACTCTAAAATAGTGTTTTATTATTTCCATCTTCATTGTCTCCCTCATCTACAGATTGTTAAAATTACAAAACATTTTCATGTAGCCATACTTCTCACCATCTTTTTCCATCTTCAGTGAATAACAAACTATATTCCACCTAGTCTAAAGGTGGCGTAGTGGTTAGGAAGGTCACCTGAACTGTTACAAATCTCAGTTAGCTGTGTGTTTTTATATGCAGGCATTTCTTTATATTCCAGCTCAGCAGTGGAACACTGGAATGAAGGTGTCTGGTTTAATACCGTCATTGTGTTGACCCTGGCTGTAATCGTTGTTTGCTGTCAAAAGGTGGCAAGCAACCTAGAAAGACATAATAACTAAATAATTTATAAGGGCTACAACATGAGAAATCCAAGAGATACAAGATGAGAAAGACAATGCAAAAGATGTTATATGTTGAACTTCCTATACTGAGACCAATCATAACTGGTTTCAAAACATATACTCATAATCCATGGTAATATGGGAATGGAAGAGATAAGAACGGACGAAGTGGACAAGCATTAAATCGTTTCACCTTTTTCAATTCAATAGTTAACCAAAAAAGTGCGAGCAAGATTTATACTTGAGACAGGCCAGGACTGTAACGCTGGGCCGAGTCATTGTTTCCTTTGACTTCTCACTCATTCTCTGTCTAGAAGCTGATCATTTATATATAGCACCAGAGTTCCCCAAAAAGCACATGATCTTGCACTGCATGTCATGTATATTTCCTTTCTATATGAGATTTTACTGAATGTCTCTAAAGCATGAGTAGCACGTGATTAAAAAACAGCAGCGGCGCTGAAGCGGAAATAGTTTTAACAACGATGGCTGCATGGTTGTAGGATTCACAAGAGGCTCAGATTTAAAAGTCCATCGTTTCTCTTCTTCCCCTTTCCGACCTGGTGGAGCGAGCTCCCGCTCTCCCTCAGAACTGCTCGAATCCCTGTTAAGAAGCGGCTCGAAGCGCATTAAAACGCAAGTGCACCGGCTTCTCTACTTGTCTCCTAACTGCGCCGTAAACTTGCATCACACAGTCTTGTGCTACTTCCATATTTCCTACGTGATTTTCAATTCTATAGGAAGCTACTAGTGTAACGCGCACTAGCAAAAACAGTGGCGTTTTACAAACTCACGTCTGCAGCTAAAGCTCTCGTCGAGGTGGGAAATTCAGTTTGGTTTAATGCATTCACTAAAGGAATAAACACAGTACATTTTAACTAGACACTTGAAACGCCAGACGGGATGGCCTACCTTCTGGTTAGCGACTTCAACAAAGCTGTCAGGATTTGGGTAAAACCTGCAGATCATGAGAAGTATAAGCATCTCACAAATCTGAATCATCTTGGCGGCAGGGCAGTCAGTAATTGTGTGTTTTTTTTTTTTACAATATTAGAATGATTATCGGCTAATAATCGCCAGCTGTAACCTGTAGCATCCTCAAATCCTCCAAGGTGTTGTGCGCAAACAGGACCAAAGTGAGTTCAGCGGCGGATCCTTCTGGAAAACGAGTACATTTAAGTAACGAGAACACAAACACAATCGACATTGAGACAAAAGGGGATGAGCTGTTGTTCAGTGCCCAGCTTTGTGAAGTGGTTGACCTCAATGTAATGAACTGTGTCAAATGTCCTCCGCACACGGCGCCCTTTAAATAGGCCTAATCCAGAACAACATGCCAGCAAATGTCTCGTGGAACCTGAAAGGCATGAAAAACATGTTGAATATGGCTGAGGTATAAAATGACCCATTTAAAACACAATGTCTCTATAAAAGCTTAATGAAAAGAAAATAGCCAGTTATTTTGTGTGCTTGAAGTGTAGTTCAGAGATCGATGCCTAGTAAGGTTCTGATCTATATATGCCAGATTCACAAACCAGCCTGCAGTCTTACTCAGACTATCAGTATCCATTTGCTACCGACCCTGTTTAAGGATGTATATATTATTTTTATGTGCAGACCAGGAGACCTAGTATCCCATGACACAGGATGGGGTAATGTAACGGTTGATCAAAGGCTGAGACTCCCTGATGCGGGTTACACAAGTTCCTCAGCCTTGGGTTAGGATTTTGTAAGACGCATTCAGTCAACAGTGAAAATATAACATGTACTGTAAAAACAAGATCGATGAGCATTAACTGGGACAATTTTCAAAACTTGTTTGAAAAACAGCATTTTTTTTTTTAATTTAAGAAGGTGGACAGGCCTACATCTTACTTTCGATATGTGTTCACATGCTGCTTTTCAGTCACTGTGTGTAAAGTACTGGAATACAATACACACTTTACAGCAGAATTCACAAGTAATTTCCACTTGTGCATAGAAATTATCCTGTCTCTGCCAAAAAATGCAAATTTTAGTGGCAATCCGTTCAATCCCAGATGAATATATAATCTCTTTACTGCTTATTAGGTTTGTGGCCCTGGTCTGGGGGGTCCCACATGACATCCGCAAGGTAAACCCCTCCATGAATCACACGCCTCTTCAAACAGATCCTCACACAACTGCAGATCGGGACAGCCAGTTCCATTTCAGCAATGTAGGAACATCCCAAGCTCAGGGTGAGCAGGCCTTTGAAGTCCCTCTGAACCTAAACCCATTATCGTTCATGTCCCATTATCCCTTTAAAAGGCTGCAGATGTCAATAGCATTAGCTTGCAGCTGAACAAGTTCCTCTTTGTTCTTGGCTTCATTGGAGAATCAGGCCCATTACAACTGTGACAGTTGAACACAATTAGCTCCTTCTCTCTGGCCGACAGTGAGTTGCTAAACTCGCGGAGCTCCGACAGCTTTTGTGGTAATAGCACTTTGCAATTTCACCTGTTGTGCATGATGCTCCTGACTTTTGTGCTCACCCAAGATTTTTCAGTGCCATTCTGATGAATGTGAATGACAAAATTTAGCTCTTTGAAATCTGCCATAACATCTGGTACAAGATCTGCAATGAGGGAATCAATCTGCACCAAGTGACAGTGACATCAATAATATTTTAGCTGCTTTGAAGTGTCTTGTCGTGCTTTTTTTCCCCCTCTCTCTCTCTCGTATTTGTACGGCACGTGCAGCAGCGTGAGAAAACCGAGGTCAGTTCACATTAAAACACACTTGAAGAATAAGCACCTGTGCAGTGCTGAGAAGCCCATGCGCGTTGAGTTTGGTTCTTTATATTTTTACATGATAAGAAAATATGGAGCCAGCAGCCACTCCAGACTCATTCACTTGACTTATTCACATTCCAAGCACATAGTTAGTGTTCAGGCACTGTGAGATGTAAAATAAATATTATATGCTAGGCCTTGAGGAAACTACGCAACTGGAACCAAAGAGTGCCGAAAAATATTACGGAAGAAACCGCCCACATCTATGTTGGTAGCAAGATAAATTCAGTTAAAAATGAACATGTTTTGTCAGGAATTAGACTTGTATTGTGGGTGGCATGAGGTATTCTTGTGAATGAGCAAAGACTAATGTGTAAACAATAACTAGGAATTTAAAGGGAATCACAGGGATGATTGAAATCTAAATGTCATGGTTTTGGAATTTAAAAATAATTGACACTTAACAAAGAGCACCGTGGAATTTCTCTGAAGGGTAAGTAAATAAGGAGACAATGAATTTTTTTTAATACGCTTGATTCTGATGAGCAAAATGCATATCAGTTATTTTGTTCACTTAGGTTAGTTTTGTGTACAACTAATAGTTTAGATCATTTATACAGCCTGGTCAACTTTATCGTACTAATCCATGACAAGTACTTTTATTACGTGTACTACAGCAGGAGAGGGGGTGTGAATGAAGGACTTTAAAATTGCAAGGTGGTCTTCTAGTGACCATACCACCTGTTACCACAAATTACCTTAATCCATCTGTGTATGGAATGGTACATACATATGTGTATGTGTTTATTTCTGGTTTGCTTATGACATAAAGCTAGAATTTCAGTCAATTTTCTGCAAATTTCCCTTTGAAAAACAAACATTAATGGCTTGAGTTTCTTCTAATGAACAGAGTCCTGTTAACTAAAGAGCTTATGGCAGCAGGAGGAAGCAAGAACAACCTTCCCTCTTCAAAAATATAACTCTTCTTCCTTCTCTCCCTTTCTCAACTATATAGGACCTACAGTGCCTGTCATCTATCTTCAGCTCTGTCTTAAATTCTCTACCTTTTTGCACCCCGTCATGCACCTCTCATTTTCTCTCCCAGTATATGAAGCATCTAGAAACTTTTCAGGGTGTCTGATTTCACCCCATCTACCAACTGTCACATATCAGATTTGCTTTTTAAACATCAACACTAAACCCACCAATACGCTACTGTGCTAGATACAGATGTACCTATAGATACAGATAGATATTTACAATAACTTGCCAGGTGATACATCTGAGTAATTTTTATTGTATCAATTCAGGGTGAATATTTTGATCAGAGGATTCAACCCTACATCCTTTTTTTCACTACAGTGTTGCAGTTCTAACCACTGTGCTTCCTTCTGCCCCAAACCAAGTGAAGTAGTCTCTCTATTACAGAAGGTTAGAACAGTTTTCCCCTCTTACACATTAACCGGCTGCCATCTACAATCCTGTCTGTTTTTTGTATTTCTAATCCCTTTTGAGCACATGTGATCGTGGAGACCTTACACGCACCTACATACAACATAATGAGCCGTACACAATGAAAGTATCGACTACATTTCTGTTAAATGGAGTAGATAATTGAAAAACTATCATAAATTTATCATATCACCTTTTGCATAGTATATCTGCTTTGTAACTAAAACTGGTATCCCACCAGTGAGGTACAAATTGAGCTAGAAAGCTCTCCCTTCACACAGTGTGGTTTTATTCTGCTTGGAGTTCCCCAGCTATTATTTGCTTTGGGTTTCATGAGATCAGAAGGTAAAACAGTACTATGCTGAATTCATAAAAAAAAGTGGAAGTGGGTTAAATCCCTCACATCTCTTCACTAGAACATTTCAGAGGTCATCAGAGAACAGAACGTAAGACCATACTAGAAACCAATGTAGTGAACCTGTGTCCTCGACTGGAGCCCCATTTCCTGAGGTTCTGTGTTAAAGGGCGTCTTTGCTCATGGAGCAGCTGTTCTGAACACAACTCCATCTGCCGGAGCTGCGGCCAGTGCTTGGCTCTAATGAGCAACTGTCACGGCCGGTGTAGAAGCCTTTCTTCCTCTGCCAGGAAACCCCCCCATCATGACCACCCCGCTGAAAACAGCCTTCTTCACTGTGTGGGTTGTGACACGTTCACCTGACCCACCAAAATGGACACTGTGGTGTCTCTGTGCTGTGTCCGGGTCAATGTGCAACCTTTTTTTTGCAGTCACACACATTATTAATTTCTACCGCTAACTATTTA
The DNA here is from genome assembly GCA_900497675.1 of Arapaima gigas. Taxonomy (NCBI): domain Eukaryota; kingdom Metazoa; phylum Chordata; class Actinopteri; order Osteoglossiformes; family Osteoglossidae; genus Arapaima; species Arapaima gigas. Next base: position 39,147 of record UFQX01001375.1, on the reverse strand, counting down.
TTCTTCTGCTGTCTTCAACATAGTTCAGTTATGAATCAAAATGTGAATATTATGAATAAAATTGATCCTAGATAGTATTAGCAACAAGTAAACACAAAAGGTCCAAATTCAAAAGTCCACGGGTCCTCCGTTTGGGTCCACTGTTATGGGATGAGCTTTTTCTGTCCCTCAGAACTGCTGAATCAATGTCAGCATTCAGGAAGGAACGATGACCCATCTCTTTCTGGCCCACTTCCTCCCAGTGTACTGACAGCCACCTTTGTAAAAACAGTGTTTAGATGATCGTATGTCTGCCTTTAAAGCTCTCCCTCCACGGATGAATGCACTTTTGTCACCCAGTGTCATGCTTTGGACAAAGGTCTAAATAAATAAATGGATAAATATGTAATGCAGTACATATCTAGCAAACATCCAGATACAGATAAACTATAGATCTGCCGTCAACCAGCCATGAAAGTCTACTAAGCAGAGTCAGTTATGAAAAGCATTTAGTCGATTTTTTTAAAACAGGTCACAAGGGCAGTTTCTTAACCAGTAAGGTGATGGGTGCTTTTTTTAAAAGAAGGCACTTCATATGAACAATATAGAGTTGAAATAAATGTGTTATTCAATAAATGCACAGAATAAGTCAAGGACAGGTCCAGGGCATTGCCTTGTACTTTCTCTGTGGTTCTGTCGCCACATGATAAACACTAAAGCGCTAATAAGCCCACCTTTCCAAATGATGGATAGACATGCGTCGCTCTGCGAGGCAAAAGTGCCCCCCGGCCTCCAATGTGATATAGTGTACGTGTGTGTATGACAGGATACTGAGGAGAGACGTCCTTCAAGCCCAGGACTGCCGCTCACTACCAGATTGCAGCATCAGTCGGGTCTGTGCGGGGGGAGACAGGCAGAGGGGGCCCCATCGAAGATTGTCCCTGTGGAAATTTACAACCTCTGACACACGCTGTAAAAGTCAGATCTCGCCAGTGTGTGACTAGAAGATACGGTGTGCACCTTCACACCACTATGGCAATACGACAGCAGCGTTGGTTCAAGAGGAAAAAAAAAAAATCACATTTTACATCCAGTTCAACCATAACAATCCAATTCAGGGTCATGATGGTCCACAGTCTGTGCCTGCAGAATAGGGTGTGAGGTGGGATACTGCTACTGATATGCTAGTCCACCACAGGGCCAGTAGACACATTCAATCACACACAGTAAGGGCAGTTTAGAGTCACCAGTTCACCTGCAACACACGTCTTTGGACTACGTGTGCAAATCACACAAACATAAGGAGAACACACAAACTCCCCACAAACCAAGCAACGTATGAGCCCATGTCTGAACTCTCAGCCCTTCACCAGCGAAGCACCACAACTATCCACTGCGCCACCATGACAACCGTCATAATGATTATTGTCCGTGTTCTGAATGCAGAATACAGACCAGGCTGTGAAACAGCAGTCAGGAGCGAAGCTGTAATTTAAAGGTAAATGGCCATGAGTGAACTGGGGGTTTGGAGACAAGAGATCTCTGGATCACAACCGAGCTGTTTTGTTCACGCTAACAGCCACTGTGGCAAAAGCACACAAAACTCTTACATAAACTGGAAACCAGCCAACTCGCAGTCACCTCTGTACTAGTGTGTTAAATATGGAGTCTGGTTTCACATGCGTCATAATGGACAATAGTTAATGTGGTGCTTTGAAACTGAACCGGTTATTAGAGACCCAGTGTCACCTGCAAGGCGTCTCAGGAATTATATTATTATCACACAAGACGGCAGGAAAAGGCTTACTGTAACAGTGGAAATAAAAAATATATATTATCAACATTTTCAAGTTCCAGGTCGAGGATAAAACGTGAAAAAAGGTTCAGATCTAAAGAATACACTTAGACACCTGCACTTTACATGTAAATGTACTTTTGAGATGGTGTAAGATACAGGTATATATGCAATGGAATGAGAGGTGCTTATTGTTTTGTATTCCTGTGCAAGTTAGAAGTAGAAACTGCTAAAATTGCTTAAACAAACTGTTCTTGTCTTGGAGCTTTTTTGTATTAATAGGGCAACATATAGTATAGTTTTGCTTACTGCCAGTGGACAATGTTCCCATTAGGTTTTGACCGCTGTAAGGGAAAAGACTGAATAAGAAATATTTTTCATCACTTAAAGATAAATTATGGATTTGTGAGGGGCTAAATATAAATTACGTCTCGTCCACAGTCGTCGTGAGCGATCTATTTCTAATCTAAACACAGCAATAGAATAACATGGCAACATGTGACGAGTAGACTATTAAAAATTTAAACATCCTTTCTATATTTGTACATCAGATACGGCATGACAACTGATAGAGGTCAAAATGCGGCACATAGAAAAGAATTTGATTTCAGGACTTAATAAGGCAGCGGAGCGGTGACTTCATTTACACCCGGTGAATGCATTTGCACGATGACTCTGTTTCAATTTAGCCTAATGTCCCTAAGCATTTGACTTAAATTGCTCCTTAAGCACACTAATCCTGGTGGGCTGGCTTTAGAAATACCTCGTGGGATTTAAGGAAAGAAGGGGGGAAAAAAAACCTTCACACCTGCTTCTAAAAAAAACTTCAAAATCCTCCCATAATCACCGCGGTCCACGCATAATACAAGTCAGCATTTTTTTTGTCCTTCTAAGAGATTAAAATCATTTCGTAAAGCTGATTACTTTAAAGTTAACATCAAAATGACCTCATCACTGGCTAATCTACTGCGCAGACGGTGTGGAAAAACCCACGCCGTGCCGAGCCGTAACTGATTCTGGGGCGGTTTTGTGTCCTCACAGAGCTACAGGAAGGCGCTTTTTGAGCGAGGGTACATTATATGTCTAAGATCAATAACTGCTTTTCCAGTCCACAGTCATGTGGCCAATAATCTATTTTGGAAGCATAGGGTGTAAATCAGGATACAACCTGGATGGGATGCAAGTCCATCATAGGACAACCATACACCCATTCACTTACACACATACACTAGTAAGGGCAATTTAGAGTCACCAAGTCACCTAAACACATGTCTCTGTGTGGGATGAAACCGACACAGAAGCGGGAAGTGCAGTCGAAAAACGAGGCGTGGGTTGCCGGAGTTCCATCGGCTGACAGATTAGTGGGCGGACTGGGGCAGGTTTGCTAGGAGACCCACGTCCTCTTGCCTCCACCTCCGCTGCATCTGTCACCAGGGGAACATCTGAGCTGCCCACGCGGTCCCATCTCTGAGCCACTGCACACAGTCAACAGTATTTACACAAACAACAGATGGGCCCAATTTTCAGCTTCCAGACACCAAAACAGAATCCGTAGGATGTTTATGGAGCACAGCCTCCCACGTTCCCTCCGTTGAACCGTCGACCGCATTTCAGACGGTTTCACAGAGAACGAGCGTCTGGTAGAACACAGCAAATGTTCTACTAATTGAAGAGAGAGATCCTGAAAAGTAAAAACTATAATTAGGCATAATTAATGGTGCATTAAAAGAAAGCGAATATTTTGCAGTTCAGAGGTGGCGCATCGTCTCGGATGTGAGAGAATTTTGTTGCCATTGAGGACAGCAGCCAGGGGAGTTTATTATTATGCAGGTTGTCCCCGCCTTACCGTCGTAAGTCGCAAATCCTCTTATATTGTATTATACAAACCTACGGATATATTCAATTAACATGCATACATGCTAAGTTGTATTATAGGACTTTACTGCATTTTTAGACATAGTATTCATGTTCACATAATACAAATATAGTATAATAATATAAAGTTTAGTTATTACAGTTTACACTGCATCATTCATTTCCCTCTCATTTCTAAATTTTATTTCACTTTTTCTTTTCAGCACCACCAGAACATGCACTTTTCCCCTCTCTGCCTTTGCACACAAAAAGTAAATTAAATGAGATCACAAACGAAAGAATCTGTTTAAAAAAAGTGTTTTGTTAAATACAGTGCAATTGCTGATAGACGCCCAAACACAGTGTAAAAAACAGGGTGAGTCGCGGCAGTGCGCACAGCTGATGTCCCAATACAGCAGATGGAGCAGTTGACATTACATATTGTGATGAAACATTGGGACATGACGATAATATTAAAACGTTGAAGGTAGAGCTGCTGTAAGTCCAGATTGTTGTAAGTCGCATATGTTGTAAGCCATGGACCGGTTCAAGGTTCTACTTTATTGTTATTCTTTCTTTATACAGATGAACAACAGAGAATGAATGTAGTTTCTCCTAGATATAATATATACACACACACACACACACATATACATACATATACTTCTCATATGTATGTATTTACACACACTAAACACTGTTGTCTGACAATGCAAAACAGACAAATCAATCAAGTAGGTTGACTGATAGAATAAGAATAGAATTAAAGGATTAGTGCAATGTATATTATTATTATTATTATTATTATTATTATTATTATGTGGAAGTAATGCAGCCTTAGAACATGGGAATACTGCAGTTTATAATGGCCTGAAGGAAACCCCACCAACTCATTTCGATACAGTGGGCAGCACAAATCTCAGTAGGCAGCGGGTGGCATCATCATTGCAGTTGTTTCATTACAACATGAAGTTTCTTAATTCAAAACCCCCCTGCTCAGTTCCCTTTTCTGTTCACAAAAACAGGTTAGTACTTCCCCTGAATTGATAATACACGTAATCCACTGCAAGGGTGATTTTGCAAAAGTCACTTTTTTTGGACAAAGACATTAAATACAGATTAATAAAAGTAAGAATAAGGCATGGTGATTATTTTGTTTTGATATTTGAAGTCCTTCTATATAGAGAAAATACATATCCAAGTTTCTTTTATGAATGTCATATATTCTCATTGACACAGAACAGCCTGTGCCAGAATATGGCATATATTGAGAAACAAATGTTAATAAGCTGTATATATTTTGTTTTTATAGATAACAAATATTTTCCCATATTGCTCACACCGAAGGCTCATCATTCAACAGAAATATAAAACATAAATCATCACCAGGCCAGGAAAGTCACAGCACTCAGGATTTCTTCAGAAGGCAATGCAGGCCTGCAGTAATAGAATCGACACATCATTCGGGTCCAGCTGGGTTTATACTTTTAACACACACTGTGTGTCACAGCTCATTCAACCCTCTGCTGCTGCAACTGGACATCAGGGTCAGGGTTCTGTCGGGTCACAACGGGACACTGAGGGCTGGACAGGACCCCAGATCTGCTCTGATCCATTTGACCCCTTTAGTCCTATCCAGTCCCATTCAGACCAGCTCAAACCAGATCAGACCCCCCTCCTCGTCCTGTTCCGTTAATTCCACCTCATTCCAACCTGTTCAGTTTCTTTAGGAACCTTCCAGACCCATTCGGACCCTCTCAGTCCTATTCTAGCCCACCCAATTACACTCAGTCCCATTCTGACCTATTTGGCCGCGTTACGACCCCTTTGGTCAGCTTCGTTCACGTTCAATCATAACCGGTCCAGTTCCGGTCCCGTTCGAACCCGTTCCGAGCCACTCCGCCACATGGGCGCGCTCCTCCTCCCCGCGCCGCGCGCGCCCCGCTGATGTCTTCCTACGGAGACTCCCGACTCCTCGCGCGGCTGCTACCTCATTACCAGTGACGCCGCAGGCGGACACGCGGAGCGCAGCGCGACGGCGGCACGTGAGTATCGCCGCTCCTGTTGCCCCCTCTGTCTTTATCTTCTTTCAAACGCGCAAACGTATGTTTTCGCAGCCCGTGTGCGAGCTGCGCGCGACTGTGCTCCTGCATCCGGCGCGCCGCTGTTGTCCCTCTTTGCACACCGCCGCTGTCGAGCGTTTCCGGGGCTTCGCGCGTTCCTCGTTGCACACGGCACGGGGACTAGTGCAGGGTGCACAAAAGCTGCTCGTGCGCTCACTTTTCCCTCCCTGTGTGCGTGTGTCCTCGTGTGTGCGCGCAACCGGGCAGTCCGGTGCGCTTTCTGCGCGTCGCTGCGCTCTTGTTTCAGTTTATTTTATTCCGTTTTATTTTGTGCGTGATTCCCTGATCGCACGGGCCGCAGTGCAGGCCCGGACATCGCCGCGATTCTCGTTCTTTTGTGTTTCACGCCTCGCTCGACAACAAAGGAGAAACACGGCCCTTTAGCACGTTAGCTCGCAAACACAGCCGCGCGTGTTCGCGTTTTAGTTCGAAAAAGTAAAATATGTCAGCTCGTCCTTGAAGACTGCGACAAAAACGTGTCCCTTTAAATGAGTGGCTAGCTAGCATGCTAACAGCGTATTTTTTCCGCGTTGCCACGCTTTGCTAATAATACTAAGCGTGTTAGTGGAAATCTGCGATGGTAAAGTTCAGTCGAGTCCCACTAAAACGTCTAAAACGATTATTTGGTGAGAATAGAAGTAAAACACGCATTTTGAAACAGTTCTTTGTCTCAATAAAACGGTATGCGGAAAGAAGCCGGTTACTTGGAACCGAAGTCTTAACCTGTCAGGTCGCCCCCCCCCCCACAGAAACACCTTAAAAACAAGGCTGTTTTATACATGTCTGACCTACTACACGTTAAACTTTTCTAAGTAATTTTACCAAAAACTATATTTTGATTATAAAGCAGTTATGTCATTGAAATGACGTCAAACCAGCGGATTTGATGAGGTCAGAAAGGCCTAAGTTAGTCATAAACAGGACGAAAAAACTTGTACGAGTGTCAGTATGTCGCCCACGTTAATATCTCTGTTCATTTAAATTACTGTTTGTTTCCAAACACCACATGTTGTCAGTTGTACATATTTCACTGCCTGGATCTGCAATCCCAGTACAGACATACAATCCACTACTTTTCAATATAACTGTCCGAGCTGACTTAGATGGCAAATTTTACAATTATTTACCCATTTAAATAGCGTTCTTTTGTTTACAGTTAAATTTATTACTTGTGCTACAAGTTCAATTATAGGTAGGAGGACTTAAATTTATTTACATATTATGCTCAAAGAAACCTGCAAAGTCTTTAAAAATTGCACAGAAGTCTTACAAAGACGTGTTAGTCTTTCTCCTTGTTTCAATAATGTAATAGCGTTTTTATTGTTGTGGCCTATTTCCAAACTTTCCTCAATTCAAATGAATTCTCTTTTACCAGATAAAGGTAGTTTTTGAGCTGTATAACAACTTATAAGAACCCTGCATGCTGTTTAGGGCAGTGCACTTTGGTACATATCTGTGATGATGTTTTTGTTTTTATTCTGCTGTGACAATGCAAACAGGATATTCCGTTGATTCAAGGCCAGTGCCTTGATCAAGGGTGCTACAGGACAGGTGGGATTCAAACCAGCAATGCTCAGATTACAAGGAAACAGCCAAAATTGGCATACAAACTCGTGCTGTATACAATAGGGTGAGTCACGCTGTACATTTGCGCAATGGGTGTGATCTGTGGGACATACCAGTGGGCCTCACTTGCATATCCGTGCAAATTGTTGGTTTTGGAATGATTATCACACAGATTAAGCAATGAAAAAACCATAGTTTTTATGCTCCAGATCCATGCACTAAATGTAATAATTCATGTATTCAACCTGTGTGACAAGTCCTCTTACCTTTATAGAGCAAAGCTGACCTGTTTACAGGGTTCTGTTGCCACGATAAATTGAACCAAAAGTCATATTTTGATACGGATTGTTAAAAATAGATACACAGTGAACGTGAGACACTGGTATCCTAATATTCACCCTGTGACTGGGGTAAGGGGAAGGCATTACTGGGCGGGTGACCCTTTTTAGATCGTTTTTAGTTCTTTTTGCTCTTCTCAAAACTTTTTTAATACACCAGGTACTGATTGTTTGGTCATAATCCATGGTCTGCATGTGACAGAAACCCCAGCTCTTTAACTTGACTCAAAAGTATCAGTTTACGGAAATGCTTGTTCTAGTCAAGAGTTTGTCCAAAACAGACATCCAGATCAGGGCAAATGCCTGCCAAACTGAGGAATGAATATGAACTGTATTCTGAAAGGGTGAGGAAACGGCATCTGACTCAGTTTACTGGTATATACATCACACGAGTACTTCAACCCAAAAATGACGTTGCCCAATCAGAAGCCAAAACAAAGTGATGAAACCTATTTAACAGGTTTTGATCCATCAGTTAGGCTCATTACTTAATTCAGCTTATTCTGTTATGCGGAGCAATGTTCATGACCGCTTCACTGGGGTGATAGAAACTGATGAAATGTCAAATAGCAGTCAAGTTAAATAGCGGCACTTCATTGAGTAGTTCTACCATTGTTGGTGTGTAGCTTATTTGCATACTTTAGTTTACTGGAGTGAAGAGGGTTTGGTTTATAGGGTGAGGGAACAGTTTGCACAGGTGAGTCTAAGGAGAGGAAGGAGGGTAAGTTTCAGTATTTTGGTTGCTTTAAACTCATTCTACCATGGTTTCTTGGCCTGGTAGCTTTATTTGTTTTCCATTCCTCAGTTGCTGAATGACATATTTCAGAACAGTACATGAATAAACTGCCAGTGAATCAGTATTTACGTTTAAATTCTACCACCCTGAGTAAAATATTTACTGTGAACTCATACAGTAAATATTACCCAGCTTTATAAATGGGTAAATCATTATTAAAAGATTAGTGTATGTCTGATATTGCAACTTTCTTTGAAGAAACGTCTCGATAAATAACTGCTCTTCAAAAATGAATAGAATTTATGCTGTAAATTAAAAAACAAGCACTTAAAACACATGCAGAGGGGAGGTTATTTGTTCATTTGTTCAAGTAACTGAAACGTTTCTCCAAGGCAGCTCGAAATTTGAAGGTTGTATCCTGAGCTGCTTACATTTCCACATTTATATAGTTGAGCAGTTTTTATTGCATCAGTTCAGAGTAAGAAGCTTCATCAAGGGTATGACAGCAGAACCAGGGAGCCTAACCTTTCGATTTCAGTCCGTTTTTCGACTGCAAGATGCGGCTATAATCACTATGCCACCTTCTATCCCTGAGTTTGTGCTGTGCTCCATGTTCCTGTCTTCTCCTACAGAAGATGGCGATGGTGAGATGGCTGTGCACTCGGACCCTTCTCTGCTTCTTCTTTTGCTCACCCTACTGCCATGGAAACGAGGGTCCCGACTGCCCCGCTGTGCAGCAGGCCGGGTCCAGGGATAAGCTTCAAACAGCTGTGGACATGGAAGCAGCTAAGCAGGCACAGCGGCGCCATCTAGAGGCACTCTTCAGCAGGTATGGAGAAAATGGAACCATCTCCTTGGAGGGTCTGAAGCGGCTACTGGAAAGTGTGGGTCTCAATCGCATCCGGAGGGTAACAGTGCAACACCACGAGCATGCTGCCCACCAGGGATCAAGCCATGAGGAAGGGGTGAGACACCACCACCATCAGCACACACACAGTCAAGAGTGGACCAACCTGCAAGGTCTTTCTGGAGGCAGGAAGGTGTCTAAGGAACCAAAGGAACAGAGTTATGAGGGATGGACTGGGAAGAAGGTAGAGGATTCCAAGGCCCATCATAACCTCTATGTGAAGAAGGTCCCCCATGATGTCAGCACAACCCCAGTGTACACCACCAACATCTTGCTCAAGACCCATGCGGCACGCAACCGAAGAAGTGCTGACTATGACTTGTCTCAGGATGGCCCTGCTGGTGTTCCCAGGCCTCTGGACCCAGAAAGCGTCAGCAACACTGACCAACATGTGAGCAGCCTTCTGGTCACTGGCCAGCAGCCACTACTTTTACCTACTGATCAAGGAAGTTTAGATGCCCAGTCATCTGACAACAAAACAGACCATGACCACGACCATGACCACGACCACGGTCATGACCACGAGCACAATAATGGTCACGATCATGGCGAAGACCACGGAAACAATGGCGATCATGAGAACGACCATTCAAAAGAAGAGGTCAGATATTTTATGCTATGTCACCTTATTTCTTTATGTTTTTAATACACATATTCACAAGTGAATCCCTGTTTTCTGTTCGTATATTCCTGTCAACATCTGTGCTTGTCATATTAGGCCACTCATTAATGACATTGTTCTATCTTACTGCTGTTGTCTTTATTATTTTATATTTTTTAGTGCCTAAATGCTTCTAGCATCCTGACCTCCCATGGTATGACCAAGGAGACAGTCCTCTCGATCAGTGACTTTAGCTATTTGTGCCCAGCGCTCCTCAGTCAGATCGATAGCAAGTCATGCATTCACCACCGAAGCGATCACTTCAGTTCAGGTACATAAACTACTCTTCAATAAAAGTGATTAGAGAAGAATGACATTATCACTTTACAAGGGGCACGGTGAAATAGCATTAAACTTTGTAAGACTGAATATTGGAGTTGAGTTATCAGCAGCCATACAAATTCTGAAGTCTTTTTTTTTTTAATACAGATCACGACCATCACCATGATCATGAAAATCATCTGCTTAAAAATGGACAGAAGGTGGGATCGATCCACACAGGTATGGATCCTTCTGATGAAACTCTTGTTTATATTCCTTGCCAGTGTGAATTTTTTGGGGGGCATGCGATTCTGAGAGGCCATCTGGTTTAATTTGTTGCCGTTGTGTGTTTCAGCCTGGATTGGGGGTGTCGTGTCCATAACCATAATCAGCCTGCTGTCCCTGCTGGGTGTGATCCTTATACCGCTGATGAATCGTATCTTCTTCAAGTTCCTCCTCAGCTTCCTCGTGGCCCTGGCTGTGGGCACACTCAGTGGTGATGCCTTTCTGCACCTCATCCCCCACGTGAGTGACCCCACCCCAAGGCCTCAATTACTAGTCTGTCTACAGAGATCCAGTCACACACAAAGCTCCAGAGTCAGCACACTGTTGAGTGTTGACATAACTGTCTTTTGGTAATTTGTCATTTCTTTTTAGTTTTCATTCATAATCACCTGTTCATTGCATTGTCATGGTGGTCCAGAATTCATTGCAGAAACGTAGGGTACAGTCTGAATGGGACACTAGTGCATCACAGCGAACACACAGACCTGTTTGTTCACACACATGCACCAAGTGCAATGTAGAGTCACCAGTTGACCTGAATTTCATGTGCTCGGTTTACTGGTTTCTGCAGTAAAAATGTCTAACCGAGTAACTGCCCAGGTCAGAACGGTGTAATGGTGGAAAGGTAAATAGTAATGCCACATTATATAATCATCAAACTGTTATACGATTAAAATGCGTTTGCATTTATTACATAAGTATTGTTAGCGCTGTTGGACAGGTGACTGCCACAGAGAAACACGTCTCTGTTGTACTTAAGTGTAAAGAAAAAAAAATATATATATATATTGCCAAACTTTATTACCCATATATTACTAATGTGGGCTGTGCTGTTTGTATGTGTAAGTCTGTGGGTGGGTGGGTAGGTGTGTGACTATGCAAAAATTTTAGTTTAGTGTGAGGAGTACCTCTGTGCCAAATATCAAGTCTGTGGCTTGAAAACCAAAGCTGTGCTTGAAGAACAGTTAGACAAACAGAGATTGAGCTTTATAGATGTAGCCATAAGGAAACTCTTATTTGAAGATATTGGTTGGTTGCTCGTGTTCTCGTTGTTTTACTGTCACACCCATTTTAAAATATTGACACAGATTAACTTCTGCTTTTTATGGACTTGTTGTGAACCAAAAAGTTTAAGAACAAGTTCTTGTTTTTGCTCTTGTTTAAGAACAAAAAAGCTTTTATTTACATTGCTTGCTGATATCCAGTTGAACCACCTGTTAGTTGGACAAGCTGTCAAGTACAGAGAGGAAAAGCTATTGTTTGTGTCCTGAGTAACATATATTTGTTTTTTAAACAACACAACTGAATCACAGCTACACAGACAGAAACAGCATACTGAGAAAAAGGAACTGCATACAAATGCAGTAAATACAACACAAGAAGATTACATATTTGTGGAGGAAGGCTCTACTGTAGACTATAGTTATAAAGTGGATTTTGCTATCAGAATGATGAACCTATGTTCAGTAACGTCGTCCAAAACAGAATGTCTTACGGAATATAGATCGAGATAATTCATATTTTATTTGTTAAACTCCTTTCTGATATATGAATGACTTTTTTTAATTGTGGAATGTCCCCTTGCCTTTATATAACACTGTTTCTGTAGAACAATGACCATATTGTTTGTCCTTGCTATTTTCAGCCGCGTGTTATTTTAAATAAGTTGTTTCATTGTGGCCTCCAGCATATTTTTTGATACGGTTTCTCCGGTCTGTCAGTCTCAAGGAGGCCATCACCATCATCATCACACGACCAACGAGAGCAGCTTCCACGGTGACCATGACGATGAGGTCAACCTGGATGTTGTGTGGAAAGGTCTCACAGCACTGGCAGGGGTTTATTTCATGTTCCTCATCGAGCACTTCCTCACACTGGGCAAGATGTATAAGGAAAAGAAGCAGAAGGTGTGTTTTTCGGGAAACACTCAGCTGTCCTTCATTCTTCCTGTAAACGTAAACTCTGAGTTGGTGCCCCACAGGTAATGCAACCATTTCAACATCATTTATTTCATGATCCTGATGGTTTGGTGTCACCCAGCAGAACCACAAGAAGTTTGATCAAAATGAAGACAATGCAGAAGTGGAAAAGGTGCCAGCAGTGGAGGAGAATGACAACTTAAAACCAGCTGAAGGTTCGGGGGTGGGGCAGGGTGCGCCGGGTCCTTTCCCTCTTTACACAGTTGCACTGCGTTGCAGTTCTCAGTGCACAATGGAGTGCATCATAACCTTCTCCAGGAATATAATGGTACATATTTAATTTCAACTCCAGGCTCTTTATTTTTCAGTCCCCAGGCGACCTCTGTTTACTTTGTAAAAATCTCAGTTTTGAACTTAACTTGAATTTAGTCAAGTTCTCTTTAAAATACTTTAATTTCTACTGAAGGCGCAGCAGTCAAATTCCATCACTATAAAACAAGCACTGGAGACAGTTTTGAAATTCCTCACTCAACAGGGATTTTTAAATTTATTTTGCATATTTTTGCTGGTTTTCTGCAGATGTGGAGACGAATGGATCTGGGCGCTTTGGGGAGCGGCCCGTTTTCGTTGCTGAGTCCACAGGGCAGGGTGTGGCAGAGGAGGAGGAGGTGATGTTGGCCCCAGCTATAGCCCCAGAGGGGTACAGTGGTGCCTACTCCTCTGAGGAGTGTGAGAACAAGTGCCACTCGCATTTTCACGACACAGTGGGACAGCCAGATGACCTGCACCATCACCACCACGATTACCACCATATCCTGCATCACCACCACTCCCAGAACCACCACCCACATAGCCACTCCCACTCCTACTCCCAGCAGCACTTTCAGGAGGCTGGTGTAGCCACCCTGGCCTGGATGGTCATCATGGGCGACGGGCTGCACAACTTCAGCGACGGCCTAGCCATCGGTATGTGGTTGCTCTGCCTCTTGCTGGCTGCTTATGCACAACTCAGTCATTGCAAACAAGGATGGGAACTCAAATAGCCTCATATCAGCCACGTTACTATTACGTAGGTTATCTAAGACTCTCTTCTATATACGTTTTGTTGCATGTAGGTCAGCAGCATTGTTTACCATGTTCTTTGAGAGAATGTCAGGCAACAGTCTGTAATTTAGTATAAACCCTACACCAAGGACTAAAAAATGATAGTACGATCTCAGCAAGTGAGTTGCTTTAGCCTTACTTGAGCTGTGGAATCCATTCAGTGAGAAAGTAATTATAACCTCAGCAGGGACAAAAACGGTAAAATCCCAGGGGCCGTGAGAACCCTGTATCCTTAATTTTGTCACCCTTAACGCTCTTGTTTTATGTCACTTCCTGTAGTTTAAATCATGAATTTTATGGCTTGATTTTTATTATTTATTTATAAATTTAAATGAAACTTTCCCAAAGTTACAGGGTTTTAAATTCTGAACTGCTTAGTTTTTTTACCCATTTATACAGTAAAAATCACTCAGGTGTAAAGATAAAGTAGCTTAGTTTAAACCTAACATTTAAAGTTAGTCTGGAAATTGTGTCACCTGAATGAATAAATAAAAACACAGCTGGGTTATGTTTGTTGTGTCAATTCAGGGTAAGTACCATGATCAACAGAACTACAGCAGGAACTGGGAATTGAACCTCAGGTCCTTCAAGTACAAGGCAATGAGGTCTAACCACTACACTGCCTGCTGACCTGCTTGTTTCATAAGACATGTTTGTACCATCATCAAAAAAAAAAAAAAACTTTGTGTGGAGCTGGTGGGTAGAATGAGGGAGTACTGACATTGAATCTGTTTCTGTCTGTCTTTTTTCCTCTGTCTCAGGTGCAGCTTTTACTGAGGGCCTGTCCAGCGGCCTCAGCACATCTGTGGCGGTCTTCTGCCACGAGCTTCCCCACGAACTGGGTAAGCTGGTTCCAAACTACACCCAACCCCTCCAGGCAGTGGCATCGCATCACCCAAAATGTGATCACACAGACATGAGAACTACAACAATAGTGCACTGTTCACAGAAACAAAAACTAGCCAGATGTTTTCGACATCATGCTTAGACAAGAAAGAATTGTCCCAGGATGAGGCCTGCTGTAGCACTCCTGAGAGAACTAGTGAGCCTTAAATGTTTAAGTGAAGTATCCATATGTGTAAAAGGATGAAGTGTTACATTACCGCAGACAACAGCATTTGCCAAACTACATGATTTAAACTAATAAATAGGTGATGCAGTATAAGGAGATTAAAATCTTTTCTGTTGAAAGTTACATGACTCTGCCACAGTACCACAATTTGAAAGAAATTTGAATGATGTTTGTGTTGTGTTTGAGACACAACCTTATGGCCCTGTTGACAACTGTGCACGTTGACAGAGCCTTTCGTCCCACAGGCGACTTTGCCGTGCTGCTCAAGGCGGGCATGACGGTGCGCCAGGCGATCCTTTACAACATGCTGTCGGCCATGATGGCGTACCTAGGCATGGCCACGGGCATCCTCATTGGGCACTACGCCGAGAATGTCTCCATGTGGATATTTGCACTCACGGCTGGCCTCTTCATGTACGTGGCACTCGTCGACATGGTAAGTCAATTTCTCCTGCTTCTATACTTAATCATAAGGCCTCTCTTCCGTTGCTTAACAACCACACGGAACTGCTGTTAACAAAAAAGTGCTGTAAAATAAACCAGCTGTTTGAAGTGGCTCAGTGTTAATATGTGCACTTCGAATGAGGGTCTGTCGTATAGCCAAGTCATGTCAGTATTACGATTATTTAATCCTGTGCTCTATTTTGTGGAAATCTTAGCGGTTATCTTCCTCAGCAAAGTAATTTCCAGTTTTACTGTACAATAGAACTGCTGTGAAGGTGTGCAGCAGAAGTGTGTATCAGAGAAGACTGTGAGCATAGAGTTGATACTGCCCTGCAATCCCACTACCGCTCTGCTCATTCGTGGTGCTCTTATATGGCATCACTGTGCCATTTCCGATTTGGAGACTGTTCACAAAACTGAAATTGTTGCATCCAGGTGAGAAATTGGATCTCTCCCGAAAGGTGCAGTGCCGGGAGCGAACCCAGTCATGGACAGTTAGCCAGGGTGACAGTTATAGACCTGCCCCCTCTTCTGTGACAGTGTGAGATTGTTATTTATTATGAATTAGTTGATTAGCTGGTCCTTCAATCCAAAGCCATTTAGAATGTTATGCAGGTGTGAGTATTCAAGGTTCAAGTACTTCATGTATTTCAAGGATGACCACAGGGTCTGTCTTAGGATTTGAACTGTCAATATTCAGATTACATGTTTATGTCTTTAACTGCTATGTGACATGCTACCCGTCAGCCCTTATTTTCATGCCCTGAGCTGCAATGGCGTCAGTTCCCAGAATCCATCATCAAAGTTAGATTTCGGGCAGTGTGCAGCAGAGTAGTTAGGAATGTTGACTTGGAACCTGGAGGTTTCCAGTTCGGTTTCCATTACTATTAATGATGTACCCTTGAACAAGGCAACACCCTGGTGTATGAGTTGGTAAATATCTGTAAATCATTTTTTGCAGAAATAATAATAATAGCAGTAATAATAAATTTCTGCATTTTTTAAATAATTTATTTAACTGAATGTCGTCACCTTGCAATAAAAGAACTTGGGTTCACATCCCACTCCTGCTGTAGTAAGTTGTTCCGAATAAGTGTGCAAAAGTGAATTTACAAGTACAAATATCTTTCCTTATCCGAATCTCATCCTTTCCTGAAACCGTGTCTGATGGTGAACTTTCACACAGAGGGAGAGTATATTACTTTATCATAAATGGGGAAAAATAATTCTGAGCCCATCTCAAATCCCCTAACAGTATCCCCAAATATCACTAAAACACTCTGAAACATGTACACAGTGCACCCATGATTTTTGCTTAATATAAGGCATTTAAAACATCAGTTAACTGGTTATTTAACACTTAATAGACTCATTAATGAGTGTGTTTGTGTGCAGTACACAATACTGAACAGTATAAAATATGAGTTTTTTCCTCCTGCACCTCAACAAACTACTGGGTCTTGCAGTGAAAGGACCTGAGTTTGAACTCCTACTCCTGCAGTAGTAGTATTGATTATGGCGTTTACTTTGAATTGATGGTTAAAATGATCCACATATATAAATTAATAAATAGCTGTAAGCAGTTGAGTGTGCAGACTTCACCTTGTATGTGACTTTGGACAAAGGTGCTCTAAATAATGGGCAATAATTTTCCAGCATAAACTGGCTGTGTTGGGCTAAATTAGTAGAACGTAATTGGATGCGTCAGTCGCAGTGCGTTGTTGAGTGCAACAGGGATCTCGGTCATCTCCACCCAGTGGACGTGTGACTCGCCAACAACAGGGTGAGGCGACTGGGCATAATCAGGAGGCTGTGTCGAAACCAGCACTTCTGGAACCTTCTGACCAATCACAGACATTTACAAGTGGCTCGCAGTCTGGCTGAGACTGCTGTTGGCATTTGCTGCTGATGTTGTTTGGGTGAGTGACCCTGCAACTGTTGCAGAAACTGCTGTGTGACGTTAAGTATCAGCTTCCCACAGAATGAAAGGCGCTGTATGTGTGTGTCCAGACAGGCCAGAATGTAGCTCTAGAAGGATTAGAAGCGGCTGAGTCAGAAATGGAGCAGGACAATCCAGAACAGGCGTGTGGGGTCCTTCCCCAACTGGTGAGGTGTAGATGTGTGAGGCACCTCCAAGAAAGTTCATCACCAATTGCTTTGTCACTAGAGAAATTTGAACA
Organism: Arapaima gigas; assembly: GCA_900497675.1. Taxonomy (NCBI): domain Eukaryota; kingdom Metazoa; phylum Chordata; class Actinopteri; order Osteoglossiformes; family Osteoglossidae; genus Arapaima; species Arapaima gigas. The sequence goes on along the minus strand of UFQX01001375.1, from coordinate 21,923 downwards.
GTTTGGAATTCTTTATAATTAATATTATGAATTAAAGGTATTAACGTTGACTTATTTGTTTAATACACCTACATACCTAAATTATTGCCTTTGCTCTTTGCTGTTTACTGTCTAAAACCTGTATAATCTTAATTATCGGTTGATTTTAGGAAGTACTGGAGGTGTGAACATTAACTGCTGGGTTAGAGATGAGGTGTGAAGGTAAAAAGGTGAAGACTTCTCGCTGTCTGACTCACTGTCTGTAAACAGTGAGTTTCAACTGGCTCCTGATTTGCACACGAAGCACTAGATAAGTTGTCATTAAAATACTTATTTGAATAAAGTGGTGGGACATCCAGAATGATCTACAGCTATGCGTCAAGATCCAGGTTGCTCTGTGTGTGGTTTAGAACTGGAGTTCTCAGTCCCAGCCCTTGCGGGCTTTTCTCCCAGCTTAGTTGATAAGTTCTTTTGAATGGTTCATTCAGTAATTCACATGGTTTAAGTCGCAGTAAACTAAGCGCTGTATTTTAGGGACATACAGGTATTCTTTGCAAAACGAAAGTTATACTGCATGAATTTTGAATTAGAACTGCATAGTTTGTACTCAGAAATGTGTGTAATGAGTTGGCAGCTTAACCAAAATTCAAATCAAAATATTGGCCTTGGTGATAGTGAGCAGCACACAAGGAGAGCAAGTGCCCCCCCCCCTTCCCCAACAGTGGCTTGGCTACCTCTGCACATGTCTCAGGCCCCTCTGTCATCTTTTGGTTTTTATCATGGTGTGAAACCATCATCAGTCATGATACTGAGCCTTGCTGTAAGAAAGTTGATAAAAGAAAATGATAAAAAGATATAAAGGAAAGCCTCACCTATCAGTTTAAAGCTTGAAATGATTTATTATTCATTTATCACAAATGATATTTTATGAAGAGCTCAGCAGAGACTGGTTATGAGGTTTCCAAGTGATTACAGTGATCACATGACAGGAATGGCCTTTTTGGTGTGGTTCTGATTTATATTTTATATATTTAATTTTAAAATGGATTCTCAAAGAATTTTATGATAAAAGAGAAAGATGCGAGCCTTATATCTTTAAGGAAACCTACATTAAATTCCAGCATTTCCAAAGATCACAAGAACAAATCACGATGAAACAACGAAGAGGGGAAATGAGATAAATGATGGGAGAGAAATGAATAGAANAGCATTTCCAAAGATCACAAGAACAAATCACGATGAAACAACGAAGAGGGGAAATGAGATAAATGATGGGAGAGAAATGAATAGAATATTATGTTCAGTGATTTTTTTTTTTTTTTTTTTTTTTGAAAGAATGGGGGGTTGAATTTTAAGCTTTCCAGACCAGATTTGATACTGGTGGTCTTGGTTTTGCATGATATTTTTGAGAAATGTTCTGCATTTGCTGAAAATAATGGTTTAAGTCGTTGCTCAGGAATGTTCCATTTTTCACCTTTTAAATTAATAGGAAAAGGTCATTTTGCAAAATCTCACCTTATGGCTCCATAAACACATTTTCAGAAATGAGTTTTGCTCATTTTAAGAGAGAAGCCTTTACAGAACATGGTCACTGAGGGCTGAAGGGGAACTTTTATGAGTATTTAATTCCGGACTAAATAATTACTGACAGTTTAGATAGAAAGCAGGAGAGAAAAGCTGGGGGAGAATCCCTCCCTGGGTTAAACTCCCCTCCGTGTGAACTTATTACACCATCTAGCGACTGACTTCTGAAAATGCTGTTTGGCCACTGAAAAAAAAGATCTTTTCCCCTATTTTTTTTTTTTTTTTTTTTTGCACACAAGCAGTTCTCACCCAGCTCTGCTGGTGGCAGTTGCACAGCAGATGTAGATCAGTACATTTAAATCCAATTGATGTGAGCTGAACAAATGCACACTAGATGGGAAGCAGATGGTACAGAGGAAGTAATTAAATTTTAATCCTCCTTTGCTGAATGTTTCCGTCCTGCGCGGTACCGTGTTGTGAATGGAGTTGAGGTACAGCTTGCTTCATTACAGCAATATGGCATTCAGCGGATGGGTTATTCCTGCATGTAAAATTAACAGTTTAATAAAAAACACAAATTGCACATATTGGACAGATCAAACAAATTACTTTCTTACCATCAGACCACTTTAAACAGTAAATCCTTTGACAGTAAGGCTTTCCCATCTGCTGTATCTTATATTATTAAATTGCTTAGCCTGTGTTTTTATTTGGTGTTGCTTTTCTCTGTTATACAGATGGCATTTTGTTTGAGTATTTCAGGATAAGTACTACAGCAGATGCAACCCAGCAATCTCCAGGCTGCAAGGCTGTGCCTGTGGGCACTGCAGTTACCTGTTGTAGCTCGCAGTTTCCCATTTGTACCCCTTTGTTTTTGTGCACAGATGCCGGAGATGCTGCACAACGACGCTGGGGAGCACGGGTTCAGTCACTGTGGTTACTTCCTGCTGCAGAACGCCGGCATCCTGCTGGGCTTCTGTATCATGCTGCTCATCGCCATCTTCGAGAACAAGATCCAGCTGGACTTCGACCTCTAACGCATTTTGGGCCCTCGACCCCATCACTGTACAAGGAGTCAGCCATCTTTGTGTCAGACCCTCACAGCTCTCAAAGAGAGGTCTTTGTTTTCGTTTTCCCCCTTTGTAAATAGTATTTACAAAAAATAACCTATTTTGTTTACTTTTTTCAAATCCATGTCCTAGGACACTGTTTGCTTTGAGTGGGGAGGGGTAACCATAACTGTGCATTGTTTAAATGTTAGCCTGTTGTAGAGCTCTCAACTTTCATCATGTTAAGATGGAAGCAGAGCACTTTGGTTTGCCTTCAGTGTCCCACCAAAAGAAAAGGGGGGGGGGAAGAGGAAAAGGTCCCAGCTGGTGGACAGAAATTTACACCAAAACTGGAACTAAGACAGTAACACTTTATGCAGAAACTTCAAATTTATTTATTTCCTTTGTATTACAGTGTCCTCCATGCAAATCTGTATTGTAACCGTGTATCGTAACCACTGTGAAAATTCCAAAATGAGTCCTTTAAAGTGGCTTGACCACAGTTCTGTTGGGCGTTGTCTGAAAAAGGCAGCTGGGAAGAAAAAAGGAGTTCAGTAATTTTATTGTGAGAACCTGATCTCCAGCTGCGAGTGGCATCACTGTACTGTGTCGAGGCCAACAGGTGCTTTCCTGCCACTTCAAATATTCATCCAGTGCATGAAAGCAAGGTGATGCGCCACCAGTTTCATTTATATTTGTTGTCTCGTGTTACACTCTGTTACATTTCTGAGCATTTTGAAAGTTCAGAGGAATTACTGAAGTGAAATCATTCCAAGCAGGTGTTAGATTAGTAAAAAAAACTTGCCCTGTTACATCAAAATGTCAGTGGATTTACATGCTTGTGTAGTGTGTAGTTATATATCTGCATCTGTCGTACAAACTGTTTTCTAACTAATGAAGGGAACTACTGATTTGCTCAGTATGATATTGATGTCTGTATGTTGATCATTACAAACTGACGCCACTGCAACTGCAGGATACAGCCATTTATGTGCTTCTACATTCCACAAAAATTAAAAGTTAGATGATCTTTTTGTTATCTCTGTCTGATGTTTCCCACTGTTGAAACGTGATTTACTTCAGTGATTCCCCCCCCTCGGCTGCTTAACCAAACCATGGAAGTACCACTGAGATTTTCTTACTACAGATAGCTATAGAAGCCTGTATTCCAGATATTTCTTACCAGTGAGCACAAAACGGTATGAAGTCAAAATAACAGTAATGTAACTTTGGAGAAGCACATGTCTTCACTAGGTCCTCAGCTTATGAGCACAATTGAACCAGAAGTTTTATCCTCTTTATCCAGTTATCAGAAGCTTGATAATGCAGACACCCCTCGATTTACTTGTGGTCTTGGTTCTGGAAAAACCTCATAATGAATGAATGAATTAAAAATTCAAGACTTGTTCCGTTTTCAGAAACTGCTGGTCCTGTGCAGGGCTGCTGCGTTCCCGAACCTGTCAACGGTGTGCAAGGCAGGGAACGAAAGCTGAAACGTGCAACACTTGTCAGCATCTGGCCACTTTCATTTTGCTTTATTACCTGTACAGTCAATAAAAGTGTAATAATAGAAATGTACTGTCGTTTAATCTCTGAGTAGTTTCTGCACAAATCTTGGATGTATATGCTTTAAAATTAAAAGCGTTTTTGGAAAAAAAAAAACATCTTGACAAACGCCAATGCTGACTCGGCTGATTCATTCGCAAACGTGCATTTTACTGCCATCTGCAAGCTGGGTGTGGAAACTGCAACGCATTTTTGCAAATAGGCGAGTGAAGGAAACACAATTATAAACAAATAAATTAAAATGTAATGGCAAAAATAAAAAAATCTAATTTAACATAGCTCAGGGTTCAATTTAGTACATTGTATATTACACAGTAAAGAGAAGGAAAATACAGTGAAGTTTTACACCAGCCAAGCAGTCACAGTGTTCCAAATGCTGTACCCTGGTGACAGTTGAATCACAGTGGCATTAAAATGTCTTCTGACTTACATAACCGATCACCAGCTTATATGTAAAATTAAACTGTACCCATTTGAAATGGACAAACTGAAATAAGAGGGCAGAGTAAAGTCTCGGGTAGAGGACGGCCGTGTGAGCAGGTGAGTGAGCTGCAGCTAGATGAGGACAAGGCAGCCCCTTAGTTGCACCAGCGCCACCTCGTGCACCTGCTGCTCCGCCTCCAGCTTCTCCTTGCTGGCCTGCAGGTCCTGAGAAGCACAGCTGAATGGTGAGCTCTCAGCTGTAAACCCTCACAACTGCATCTCACTCATGTCAGCCACCACTGACTTGTAGCATATTTCTGTATCAGACGTTTGTTTTTTAGCTGCATTGCAAGCAGTTTTGCCCAAAACTGTTTTTCGAATCTTGTTTTTGAAGATATTTTACCAACATAATATAATCTTAACTACCTTTATCACCAAAGCTTAAAGGTTTTAATAGGATTTGAACCAGTAGCCTTCAGGTTACAATGCTGTGTTATTATGACAATTCTACCTACTGACGCTGTCTATCACTATCATTCTGGTGGGTCATAAATAAAATGTCGAGATCATAGTTTTTTGGGTAAAGCCCTAGCTTTCAATGGCCATGAATAAGTCCATTATTTCCTGTCAAGGGAACTAAAAGGTTTTCTTTTTATTACCTGTATCTGCTTGCTGAGATTTTTGGCGATTAAATTCAGTTCTTTGTTTCTCTCCTTTGAAAGCCTGAGCTCTTCTTGAAGAACCTTCTCTTCAACTGTCGTCTCTGTTCAGAGTAAGAAATTTCAAAGGCTAAGAATGTAGTACAAAACATTGTGGAATTAGGAATGAAAGTTGAAATGTTGACCATGCCAGTTAGTAATACATCTCCAAACTGACTTACAATGACCTGCCCATTTATACGTCTGTAAGTTTTACTGTATCGGTGCAGGGTAAGAAGTGAACCTTGATTAAGGTACCGCTGTAAAGTCAGAGGACAGATGCAAACCCAAGTCCTGTAAGTGTAAGGCAGTGGTACTAACCACCGCGCCACCTGCTGGCAGTCCACACCGCTGTGATTTTCATTTTCTTAATGTCTAATTTTGCCCCTCCTGGACTCTTTGTACATTTCACTCCAGCTGTCAAGTCACCTTCTATGTAGGATCTGTATGTCTCTAGGACACCTTCAACCCCATGCCAGCGATGCTTCAAGGACATGTCTTCAGTCTCCTCATCGCTGGACAAGCTGGAGGTGGTCAAGTCCAAAACACTGACTCCTTCTGTCTGACCACATGTGCCAGACAAGGCATCGGCACAGTCCTGGTAACTGTCTGAGAGGGAACATGTTAATCGCACACGTCACCCCCATCCGAAGTCACGTTCTGAATTCATGTTCACTTATAACGTAACCCATAAAAATGCAAAGGAAGCAGACTTGCCGGGGAGATTAACTGGTGCAGCGGCTAACTGTCATAATGAGGGACAATGGCAATGCAAAGCTCAGCAATTTTAACTTACCGTCTTAAGCTACTTATGGTAATATACCCATTCAGCAGGGTCATTTTTACTGTACCCATTTAAAGCGAGCGCCTTGTTCAACGGCGCTACGGCAGCTGACAGGGTTTGAACACAGTTGGGAACGGAAGTCTGTCCGTAACTTAGTGTCTTCGTAACTCTAAGGTCATTTTTACTGAAAACGATAAAAGCTGAATTATGCAGTTTGGTACTATGAAATCCGCCAGGCCAAAGTATAATAAGTAAAAAAAAAATCTGTATTGTTAATATGTTGTCTATTTGTATATTGTTTGTTATTACTCGGCTGACACTTAATAAACAGCTTACAACGGTATGTTTTCACACTACTGCTTACCTCCTTCTCGGTCAGAACAAGGCTGAGGCTTCAGGTGCAATGAAGTGAAGAAGTGTTTCTTCTGGTCGCCCCGCTGTTTGGTGGCCTCCTCCAAGCCCGGGATCGAGGAGCTGCTCTCTGTTGGCCTCGTCTTCGAGCCAGGTGCATCTCCACTGAGCTTCCGCTGCACGTTCTCCTGGTGCTTTTCGCTCACCACCTGCAAGGATTCACCATTGGAGGTACAGAAACTGCACGTAATCTATTTTCTACCCCAAATTCTTCCCACAGTTATGCCCCCCCCCCCTTGTAATACATGCATAAACTGTGAAAAACAAATAGAATATAATGACATACTTTTTTGTAGGAATTCAGAAGACTGGCTTGCATGTCTGTGTTTGTGTGAGTGAATGACCGTTTGTGACTCCTTTTCCCCAGAGGAACTGTTGCACACATAATGCGTGATGTGTAGAGAGGTATCAGTTTGGTACCTACCTCACACTGAGCTCGACTCTCACTTGTTACATATGGAGAGGGGTATGCTGGGGGTAGAGCATGACTCAGTCTGATGGTCTTTGCTGGAGTGGATTCCTGAGATGGTTCTTCACCTGTGTGAATTGAGCCAATTAGATAAGTTATGCACTGAAGTGAGATGCTGGAAAGGTGTGCAGTTTGCTTACCTCTTGCACCTGGTGAGTCAAGAACCCTTTTGTTTGCGTTATTTCCATTGCATTTGGTCCAGGAGTGTCCAGAAGCTTCTGGGTGTCCACCTCCAGGCACTCTGACATTCAGTTGTGCACCACCCTGAGGAGATCCCCTGATCAAATGAAAGTCTTTCCTGCGGAGTTCCTGCTTTGTGCTAATATTGCTTCTGCTGAAACCTTTCATTCTTTCGCATTCGCCACGAGGGCTGTGAGTTAGCACCAGGTTAGGCATGGAGCTGGACCTTGCTGACGTTTGAGCCTGTGTGTCACTGAGATAATTTTCTGCCAGCGCAGGGGAACAGTCTTCTTGGTGTCCATGAGGGGTGCTGCGTGGACCCTTTCGGTAGGACTCATCCAAAGATCTTCTGAGGGAGGACCCCATCACCTTGTGCTTGTCCAGGTTTTTATCACTCCGTATCCTTGCGCTGAGGTCTAATGCCTTCAAAGAATCTTGAGGCTCTCCTAATAAACGTTTCAGGTGGCTCCCAGAATTCACTTGGGGCGAGCTAGCAGAAAACAAAAGTAACATACGTGACAACATGTTATACTGTAGTCACTATTACTCAGCAGTAGAGGTTTTTTGTGGCTTTTTGTGGCAAAAAAGATCCAAAGCTTTAAGTGTTTGACTGAAAGAGGTGCAGAAAGGTAAAGGTTGGAAGCTTCTTCCAACCGTGAGTGGCAGTAAGAAGTAGGTGGCCATCACAGGGGGCCTGGTCAAGTAGTTGCAGAAGAGAAGAAGCCAGATTCGCAGGGTGTTTAGTAGTTTAGAGCATAAAATTATAGCACATGTTAACCGGGAAGGAGATCAATCATCAAGCCAAGAACTTAGATAATCAGTGTTGAGCCATGTCGGACCAACCATTTTTCTCCATCTGTCCTGTTGAGACCACCCCTCAGTTTTGCCTTGACTGGAGGTGAAACATGGGAAAGGGGGCCCTCCTTGGAGAGAAGCTGAGGTTTCCCTGGAATCAGTAAGCTGTTAGACTTAGCAGTTGATTTGAAGGGATGACCAAACAGCAGCCAGACACACACAGGGTGTGAAGATTATGTGGAAGTCGTGCATTTGCAGACTGCCACAATGCTTGAGTGTATCAAGTTGGCCGTTTGACTTGACTGATTTCTTACCTCCTTCTGTGTGTTGCAGGGACACCCATGGCCACAAACTAAACTCCCGTGTTTGACTTAAGTCTTCAAAGTCTGACCATGAGGGAGCTGGAGTGGAAGATCCTCTTCCATGCCTGTTGAAATAGGGTTTGGTGCTAGAAACTATATCCACAGGAACCTTGTCTGGCCCCCCCCCCTCTCGATTGGGGGTCCTGCCCATTGCCACCAGTCTCTGTCCTTTGCACTCTTTCTTCTGTAGACATTTGGGTGGATTTGTCAGCACGTGCTGGGACAATTCAGACACCGGTTTGGTTTCCTTGCTCCTGTGGTTCACTGTCCCTTCCTTCACTTTCCTGTTGTGTGAGAGAGGAGCATCAACCCACAAAGCATCTCTACAAAATGTGGTGGACAGTTGACGTGGGCGATGAGAAAGTCCTGATCAAATTGGACTATCAGCTGTTGCACTCTCGAAAACTGCTGTATGCAGCCTCACAGTTTTGGTGTATCACTACTGAACGTAAGCCATGCTTTTCACTATGAAGCAGTGCCCCCTGGTATACAGTACCAGCACTTCTACATTTCACTTTTTTGGAAAACTGGGACTTTTTCTTGTGTACCTGCACTCCTCCTTAAACTCCAGTGCTCTTTTCTGCCCCCTGTTGACCAGTTTCTCTGTCTGAGCTGCTCTCCCAGCCAAACACAGCTGTAGTACACAGCCATTATTCACAGCCTCACAGCTACATTTAATTTCCCAGGGTGCACTAAGTTACACTGCAAGTCAGCTCATGCTGCTTTCCCACCATTTGTTTGAAATTAAAGAAATATGTAAAGTAATTCCTTGGTATCCAAATGTAATTCATCCCTAAAAACACACTGGCTAGAAAATGTTTCAGATACCAAGTGCCTATTTGCCATTATTTTAAAATGTGGGAAAATATCAACCCATGAGTCCAGGATAATAAACAGTGAAAATGTAGTTAGAAAACACTTAATGTTGTCAATAATTAGCTTATTTATAACACATGGTGCAATATTTACAGTACAGGGCATTTCGCATGTTAGTCCCCTCCAGTCTCACAGCGTTACACACGGGAGATGAGAAGGTGCTCACGCAGGGTTCACAGCCCGAGTTCGGGGTTATGAGATGTTGAATAAAGGGAATAAAGACACGTGTCAAAGTAACCCAACGCTGCTGCCTCTTTGAAACAACAACTAGCAGTTGAATAAATAGGTTTATTTTATAAAATGAAATGTGCAATAAATGTGGTGAAGTGGCACAAATGTATTCAGACAAAGCGAAACAAGAGGAAACAACTGAAAACACCCACGCAGCACACATCTGCCTTCAAAAATTCACAAGTTTGAAACAATACATAATAGTTTATTACAATAAATAGTGTTATTTTATTACAGTACACTGTACTGTACTCTAAGGTATTTATTTGTAGATTTTTAAAATTTATAAAATTTCTTATAGCAAAAGCGGCTATGGTCAAAAATTCGGATACCGATATATAGGTATTGATTTTTAAGAGCCAGATATAGAGAGTTTGGATACCGAGGAATTGCTGCATTGTGAAGATCAGCAAAATGTTCAATTTTTTTGTATTCACCGTTGAAATTCTACATGTAACACTTTATAGTTTGCTGACACCAACATTGATGCGCCAATAAGGAGAGTAGCACTACTTATTTTTCCCACTTTAAGCACTACTTTGAAGAATCTGAAAATGAGCTCAATGGCAGTTGCAGGTTAACATGGAGAGTAGCATGAGGTGTGTTATTCGGTGCAGTCTACCTTCCATCAGAAGAGCTGCTGCGAGGGCCAAATGCAGGTGTTCTGACCCCAAAGGTGTCTCTGGCCAAAGGGTGGGACAGGCGAAGTGGGGAGAAAGCACTCAGCTCAGACGGGTGAATGGGGGTCTTCTTATACAAAAGGGGTGACATGTCCAACCTGGTGAAATGGTCACAGTGACATCAACAAGAGGTCCAGAAAAGAGGGATACATTCAGTTCTATCAGAACACACTCACCACTCCCATTTTAAGGCCAACATCAAGACTCTTTTAGCATTAGGAGTTAAGACCTGAGCTAAAACTGAGTGACCCCAGTATTACACTATTTTTTAATCATTTTAGAGATGATATTACAGAAAGCAGAACCCCAGAAAGGTCTATAACAACTCTAGCAGTATAGTTTAATCTGAACAGTTACATTCACCTGTACCAGGATGGGTGGAGTGGAACGTGGGGCACAAAGGTGGGGCACTGGTATGAAGGTGGCATAATGGCAGGGTCAGGAAACACACCTGGGTAGTTTGGTAAGGGCCACAGGAGCTCCCTGCTGGGGCAGGAATTTAGGCATCAGCTGTGATTTTTTTTTTTAAACATTCAAACAGTTCAAAAAACAGTTTTTTTAAACTGAAGGTTAAGTAAACTGCAAACAGAAGGTAAGAAGTCACTAAGGACACATAAATAAGGGGTAATAGACATGATCAAGTTCTGTGTGTCTTGGAAGTAAACAGTTGCAAATTGTTTTTATGTTTGTTAGCAGTTTTCTCTGAAGCAACATTCAATGGGAGGTTTGTGCACCAAACTGCATGCAATGACTTAACCATTTATACAGCAGGGCAACTTCTATTGTGCCGCTTCGGGGTAAGAACCTTGGACCGGAGTCGTTTGAGTTCCGTGAAGCAGCTGGAACCACAACATTATTTCCTGATCTCATATGTACAAATGGATATCGAGTGTTTCACTGGGGATGAAAGCACCATTTCATAGCGACAGTGTTCGTTGGGTATGTGATGTAATCATTCAACAGAAAAAGCCGAGGTCTCCTTAGAACTCTGGTGTTTGTTCCTCCAAAGGAGATTTATCGCATTTGGTTGCTCGCCATCACCTGGCGGTCATTAATAAGCACATTGTTTTATTGTTTGTAAGTGAAAATTAAATCTCTGCTGGGTGGGGAGGGTGGCAAGCAGGGAATAGTTTAAGTGTGAACAATGACGCACATCTAAAACTAATAATCAGCATGCCTGGAGCAAAAAAAAAGTGATAAAAAAGGGTGAAATTCGTGTCGTCGTGAAACCATGAAAGTAGGCCACCACGGCATGTTTTCAGCAACCCTTCACAGCAAGTTTATGGCCTTTTCATAGCTTCATTTGATCTATTTTTAATAAAACTCCACTCATTTTAGTCCTTTACACTACAGTTCATTTGTGATCCTTGTCACACATTTGCTGTTGAGATTTTCGTTATCTGTTCCGCTTTCAAATGTTGACAAAGTAGCGGAATGAGTGCACTTTCACAAAGACTTCTCAAAACGCTTCTTATAGTGACAATGATGTTAAAACCACAGGTTCATCCAGACCGACAGAAGGGAAGTGACTTTGGGGAAACACTAAATCTCTAAATCTGAATCCACCTTGTAAGGGTCGCAGGTTCACTTATCAAATCACTTTATTAAAACAGAGCCACGGGAGACAAAGTGCACTAAAAGACTGTGATAGTTTTAAGTGAAATAGATATGTTAGGTAATAAAGTGAACTTAGAAAATGAAAAAAGGCATTTATTACAGTGATTACAGTGACTTTCCTTACCTATCTCTGTCACTGGGAATTTTGCAAATGTGACACACGTGTCATACGCCAGCAGTCGAAGTATTGGTTAGAGCTGTCACCTTGTGACCTGAGAACTTTGGTCTGAATCCCATCTACTGCTGTAGCACTACCGACCACGGTACATACCCTGATTCGGTAGACTAAGAATTGCCCAGCTGTATAAGTGGGTAAACAAGTAGAAGTATATTTCTACGGCACACATAATAAGACCATCTAAGTGACTTTGGACAAAGGTGCTGCATTTAAGCACATGTTCAGAAAGTTGATTTTTCCAAATCTAATGAAATGTTAGAGGTCTTTCAAGCTGCTGGACACAGGTTCTCCACCTCATTTCGATAAACAGGCCAGTGGTGCCACGCAGCGATTCCTCAGAGGGGGGCTCACTTCACTTCACTGGGCGGACTTTCCGGGGGACGTGAGGTGCTCAGTCACCAAACCACATACCTGTGTGGAGGGAAGTCTGCTGTGTTTGCCAGGTCACTCTGGAAGAAGGGTGCCTCTGCTGGGGGCCTCGGAGGGGGGAGGTAACCAATTGCAGGCACTACCGGGAAAGCCTGCGTACAACAGACAAAGCAAACCTTACACCCTTCGAACAAAATGAAGGCGAATTCAATGAGGCCTCTTTTTTATTTAACTTGGTATGAAGTGTGTGGTTGTATTGTTACTGCACATAAACCCAGCAAAAACAGTGATCCCTCATGAAATTGGGGAGAATCTCCTGAGACAGCAGTAAGAATCAGAGGTGACAAGGAAATCTAAAAGAAATCTTGAAAACAGACACGGAACCTGAGAAGTGTCTGCCCTCCAGGGGTCAGAGGTCAGAGTGGACAAGGGGAGGGTCACCGCAGGGATGGCCCTCCTCCGGTTGGAGACCTCTGGTGGGGGAGGTATCAGCTCCGCAGCTGGGTGCTGGAGCTCCTTTGTGCTGGGGGCTGGATCTATACCACCGTCAGGGAGAAACACAGCATGTCAGATGCAGCTCCGGCCCATCACAGGCCAGCAGAAGGTGAGCAGATTCTATCTGGAAAATTGGCAACCGCATCCTCTGGAGGAAACAGCGAGCCTTATCTCATCACTCACATGCTCTGCTTGTGCAATCCGGCCAGTGCTGTACCATGATCCTACCGCGTTGTTACCTAATGTTCCCACAGGTAATCGTGTATCTTTTCACATTGCGAAATGTGGGAATTGAGGAGGGCGCCAATGAAAGCTGTGTGTGTGTGTGTGCACGTGCGTGTGTGCACATGCACATGTGTTCATACCTTTGAGATCCTTGGTGGACGTGGTCAGGGTCCTTGTGACCGGGGTATAGTCGTCCAGGTCCCTTCCGGCCCCTCTTACCACGTTGGGCTGGAGCTGCAAACCTCTGTGGGAGTGAAGGGTCCTGCTGGAGGAGGCGAGTGGGGGTCCGGGGGCCGGAGTCCTCATGGTGGGCACCACCATCCCCAGCACTCGGGGCTCCTGACTGCCCCCTGCAGGCCACATTACATCCTTATTTACTGAGTAGGCAATACTGTCTTAACAAAGGAGTAATATCACTATTATTATTTATTCATTTAGTTGACACTTCTCTCCAAATCGATTTACATCGTGAAGTTTTTAGAAAAACCTTCTCTTGACCGTTTATCCGTTTACACAGATGCCTAGTTTTATTCACTATTTATGTGACACATTTATCCAAGACAACTTACAATGTCAAATTTACACACTAAGCTGCTTTTATTATGGATCCATTTATACAGAGGAGAAGTTTTTACTGTGCCAGTTCTGCTTGTTTAAGGGTCCCCCTGCAGAAGGAATTTTCTTCTCGCCGATTAACCACTGCGCCCCCTGCTGCTCCCATTACATAATTCAATGCAGGTGGCAAGACAATTAAAACAGATATTAATGGTCTGTTGTACAAGAGTTACATGGTGCTACACGCTGTCATCTGTACACACTGATAAAACAAATTGTGGCCTAAAAACCACAAAGTTTTTTTTTTTTTTTTACACCACCCAGAAAAAGGTTCTTGCTGTGTTTATTTTCATTGCTCTCACACATCCTGTCCAGCTGCTGGCAGGTGACACGCCTCACAGCTCCTTGTCTCTCACTTTTTATGGCAGACCGAAACTGAAGAAAGCAGCTTTGCTCCAGGGAGTGTGGTTGCTTGCCTTCACTCCCACCCCACCCAGCCTCCCCTGTAGGGGGCGTCCTCTGGGACACACAGCGCCCAGGGACTACTGTCTCCTGAGACCTTCTCACACAAGGCCCGGTTCCCCTTCTACACGGTCAGGTACTGAGCAGTACCACAGTCTTCGGGGGCTGGCTGGAAGGATGTTTCACAGGCAGTGAGACCTTTCAGGGAGCGAAATGCACTGCAGTAGCAGAGTGGTGGGAACCGTCCCATCATGCCTTGCAGCATAGTGTATATGCATTGTTTTAATTACGCTTGTTGTTTTACTTCTCCGCTGCGATAAAGATGGATTTGCCCTTACTGTGTATTATAATATTTGGTTGCCTACAACTTGTAGGTCTTACCCTGCATTTCATGTCCTCAGTTGCACTGTGTGTTTGTGGTGGTGGGATGGTATGGATATGCAAGAGCAGAAAAGTGTGAATTCTGCATCTGCCGGTTGCATGTTGTCACAGAGCCAGCAAACACAACCAAGCAGCAGGCGTGTGCGTTTGTGCGGCTATCGCTAGTTTCAGAAACTAAGAGTGAAAGCAGAGAGTCTTTGACGTGAGGCATGCGGTGGGACACGTTTACGCAGAATTTGAATCCAGAACCTGCATGAGATGACGGTGGAGTGGACCATCTTGGAGACATTCTTCGATGGGTGTTGGGTGTCGAGTGGGTCGCACGGACCCGGCTCCGTCCACGAAGCGGCGGTGTGGCACTCACCCCTCCTACAGCGCTGTCGCTGCAGGTCCTTCAGCTTCCTCTGCAGGTGCATGACCGTGTGGCCCGACGCCATGCTGGCTCCTCACCCTCCGCGGGTCGTCTCCTCGAACCCACACCCACGCCGGCCTCTCTGGTTCCTGCTGGCAGGAGGTTGTGCACGTCGCTTTCTTGCTTCGCGCTGCCTGCCTGTGAACAAGCACACTGTCGCGCGCGCACTCGTGCACGCGCGTGCGGGTGGGCCGGCTCACTTGCACATACACCACTTCCTCCAGCGCTCTCCATCTCGTCCACCCCCCGCTGTTGGAGGGCGGCTGGCGCCTGCCTCTCTGCGGACGGCCACACGCGGGCCCTGCCACCTCTGGATGGCAATAGCAACAGGAAGAGGGCTGGTGTGTACCGCTCGGCTGCAAAACCACCCGATATAACTGTCGCACGATGCAAATCGGTGTAAGAAGTGCAAAACAAAATTTCATAGAAGTGCTCCTGCATAAATGTCTGACTCACAGAGCTTCTGACCAAGAAAGAAACATACAAAATGTGCAGTCAAAGATTTGACAGTGATTTCTTCATTATGGCTTCGACAATCCCTCCCGCTTGTTAGATTTATGGTTCTGTGGCAGCAGGAAATACTGACATCTGGATTTTTACATTTGAGGACGTCTGAACAAGCAGATAAATAACGGCCCGTGATGCAAGGTGCTCCACATATGGTCCAAATTTAACCATAAAAATCTGCATGTGGTCGAAAAAAAGCAAGTTTATATTTAATCTTTGATCAGTCTAGGTTGTTCTATCAAGGCCTGATGCTGTGCAGTTAGTGTTTTGAAGTACAATAATAATCCATCCACAGAAATGTCGATGTCTGAATTGTCTGCACATGAACGTGGAGGCAAAGCGGTTGCGCTGTTGACTACAGAGAATGGCGCGTTGACACCTTCGACAGTGGAGGAAGCTCAACGCCTTATCACTATATCTGTGGTAAAATCAAGCTTTTGGGTGAAACAACCAGGCCTTCCTGCCGCTTCTGTCAAGGATTCACGTTTGTTTAGCGCAGTGCAGGTCGTACACATGTTCCTATTTATTCACTTATCAAACGCTTCTGTTCACGGAAACTTACACAGCTCCTTACAATGAGCTACCCATTTGTACCGCTGGGTAATTTCCACTCAGTTCAGTGTCAACCCCTTGACCACGAGCACTACTGCAGGAGATGGGATCCAAACCTGGGACCTTCATTTGCAACGGCTCTAACCACCACAGCACCTCCTGCTCATCTGCTGAGATCATGGGCCACTATCGGTTTCCTTCAACTTACACCACGTAATATTTAGCGCTCGTCTCAACAAGGTGACCGAGGCAGGACACACGACTGAGACATAAAAGCGACAAACTGAAAGCAAAGACAGTATCGAAGGTGGTTTGCTAATGCGCTGATCTGAAATAAGATATCAGGCAATTGAGGAACAGAAAGAAACAACTTTCATTACATTCAACTGGGGGAATAATAAACTTTTGAGGGTCCACATACCAAAAGCTAAAAAAAAGAATCAAATATGAGCATTAAACAAATTTTTTTAAACCGTTATGCCCTAATACATCTTGCAGTGAACTTCTGAACAGCCTCATAGCTCAGTGTATATCAGTATATGTATATATATCATCATGTAAACATCATGTGACATCAGGTAAAGGGTTTCTGTAAGAAACCCTTTTGTTACGTCCATTCCTTTACATTCTCGGCCCAGGTCAGGTCAGTTTCAAATTGAATTATACTTAAAATTTTTTTTCACTTGTTTCCAACCATCAGGCTCAGGATGCTGACAAGAAACCTTCCTGTCATTTTACTGCAAGAGTAACAAGGGATGTGTTCATAAGCAGAAAAAAAACTCTACTGGTGTTTTTTTTTCCAGGCCTATTACATTACAACATGAGAGAAAAAAGGTGCACAAATGTTTCAAAACCAGAGGAAACTTTTTTATTTGGGGAGATGGCCCGATCACGTTGAGGGTAACAAAAAGTAAGAATACGCTACGGAGCGGAAAAGCGGGCCGAGATCTCGGCCGCGAAAAGCTCTGTTCTCTGTGAGGTTTCCTCTCTGTCAGGAACGAGCGTTCAGGCACAAAACCGCACGTGTTCACCCTCTTATCTCCGCGGTGTCTTCACCTCCGATCTGAACACACGGCCAGTTTCGGTCTCCTTTTCATCTTATTTTAGGTATGGTTAACACACATTGAGCGCGAGCTAACTCTTCTCACATGGCTCTGTTGTTTTTAACAACTGCACGGCCTCCAAGGCTTTTAAGGTGGGAATCCTCACCTCTGACAGAAATACCTGATTTACTGCGCTGCTCGACGTGCCACAAGGCGCAGACAACCTCTCCCTCTATTTATTTACCTGTCTATTTGTTTTCCGCTCCTCAGAGTGGCATACGGTGTTAATCTGAAACAACACTTTACCCATTTACGCAGACCAGCTGTTTTTTACCATATCGGTTCAGGGTAACTACCATATTCAGTGGTACTAGAGCAGGAAGTGGGATTTGAACTTGAATCGTTTTGAATGGAAGGTTCTGGTTTTAACCACTGTGCTTGTTGGATGGCAGTCGGAAACCTGGGACTTTACTTGGTGGGCCGGGACGGAAAATACCAGGCTGTGCAAAAAAATTGCTGGTTTTTATTGTAGGACTGCGGGCTCGCGTGCATGCGCGCGCACGCACACACACACACACACACACACACACACACACACACACACACGTTGCCCTTTAAACCGATTGTGCAGCCAGATCTGTGGTTACAGCAATTGTTGGGCCTGAGAAACAGGCCCGGAATTCACATGGTCACATGGTGATGGTACAATACTGGATATTTAGAGGGAGTGTTTTTAATTTAGCGCCTCATTTAAAAATGTACAGCAACAGTGCTAAGAAGTTATAAGAAATCGGTTGCTCTGTAAAAGCTGCTAAAAAAGACAAAATCACTTAAAGGTGTGTTAAAGTGCCCAGAAATAACCAATATATTTTGAGTTAAAGACCAGCACCCATTGTGCTAGTTGTGTAGTTGAAGAGTAGAACTCTAACTGTACAAAAATCTACACTGTTGGCACCTATGCAATATGCTATTTTATTGTGTTTGTGGGGGGGGGGGGGGG
>UFQX01001374.1:0-50942 GCA_900497675.1 Arapaima gigas | reverse complement strand
CATACCAGAGATTTTCAAATAAATTCTGACTCTTTCTGACATTTCGAACCTTTTGGTCAAATGAAGTAAAAGTACCATTCTGCCCTTTAACTAAAGATAGCTGGAATGCTGCAATTCTTCCCCCCAAACACACACAGACAGACACAAACTTAGGTATTACCATTTCCAGCAAGTTGTCAGATTCTTTCCAACTCAGCTCTCATCCACGCTTACAGAAAACTGAAGCTCATCATAACAGCTGGAGGACATTACCACTCATTTTTTCTGCAGTAATATCTCCTGTCAAAATGATCATCTTAGAAGAAGTTCACCATCTACTCACCATGATCCCAGTCACACCATCAACCAAATAGTCACATTAGATTCTGAATTAAATTAATTAGTGACCAAATTCTACTGGAAAGATGANCCAGTTACACCATCAACCAAATAGTCACATTAGATTCTGAATTAAATTAATTAGTGACCAAATTCTACTGGAAAGATGAAAACAAACACAAACCTCACATATCACTGGAAGCAACATGCAATATGACACTTACACCCCAGTTTAGGAAAGATAGTTTTATTATCTTCAAACACATAATACAAATATCAGTGCATCACACTAAAATATGCCATACAATCTAAAACCTCCATTCAGAATCACTCTCTCACCGGATGATAAAAGCCATTAAAGCAGATAAGCAGTGCAAACAAACTACTCTCCACAACTTATAAAAATTGTCTCAGTTTTACACCAAAGAATTAAAAATGTCAGGCTAAAAACAGTGTTTGAAACATGGTCGCAAATTCCAATTTCCTTGCCCTTTTTACATTTTTTACTGTCCGTCTGGCTGCACAGTTGCTTTCACTTTGTAAATAAAATATTAAAAGGCAGCAGGCAAAGACACAAAAATAAACAATTTTGAAATTCTGTAAAATGCTGCAGTTTAATTGTGAACTAAATTTGGTAACTAGTGGTCATATCAGTTGTCCATGGTAAAACAATTTATTCTCTTACAATACCAGACACAGAGGAAGATAAACAGCAGGACACAAATGACTGCAGTCCGTATGACTGAGAGCAGAACCAAGACCCTCATCTCGTCACCTTGGAAACCTGATGAGTTAACAGAATCTGTTAATAATGTTGTTTTACTATTACAAAAAGTGTTTTGAATGATGGAATGTTGAATTAAGGTTTTCCTGTATTGCTACTACCTACACTATAATATACTAGTACTAAAACTGCTAGTAATACTAATTATTTCAACAAAAAGAAAGAAAAATCAGTGCATGTAATACAAAAGAAAATTCAAAACATAATATTAAATTTTGCCTTTGACTTACCTTCAATCTCCAGTTTTGTCCCGTTTCCAAACAGTATCTCCCCACATGTGGCCACGGCACAGTAGTAAATCCCAGCATCGGAGCGGCTGAGGTTCCTCTTGGGGAGGCTGTAGACACAGCTCTGTGTAGGAGAGCCAGCCTCATCACTCCTTTTTCCATGGGTGTAGATGAGTCCTGGAAGGGATTCTCCTGAGCCGCGCCTGAACCAGTAAACACTGTGTTCTCCTGCACAGATCCCACTGTCTACTGTACACTGCAGAGTCACAGAGTCTCCTGGGGGTACGGACTCTGACACAGGCCGCTGCACCACCGTCATGCTGTTGTATTTATAAGCTGAAATGACCATGAACATTTAAATTAAAAAACCTGTATTTTGATTGAAATTTTTAAATTTGTACAGATTAAAATTTCACAGTGGCCCAGTAAATACCAACCAAAAAAAACTTTCACACTGTATTATATACGGAACAACTTATTTTTCTTCTGACCATGGTTCTCGACATTCGTTTGGTTAAACGGATTTTGTTCGCTAAAACTCCCCTTATTTCTGAAACAAAGTGAGAACAGCTTTCATAATCACCTGTTATCATCAAGAGGGATGAACCACCAACATGAAAGTCCAGTTTATTACCATGTAGAGCACAGTAATAGAAACCTGCATCAGATGCCTTTACATCTGAAATCTGCAGGTTAAACATGCTCTGTTTTCTCTGCAGAGTAAATCTTTGGGTTTCCATAAACCCACCATAAAATATATAGTCTGAGGAACTCAGATAAGTAGCTAAGATAAATTGTGGGTTCTGTCCAGCAACATGCCTGAACCAAACTACTGAGGTAAAAACAAAAGATGTAGAATTGCATGTCAGAGTTACTGGGTCTCCTGGCTGAGCTGTAACTACTGCATTTGGCTGAACAGCATCATTTGCACCTGGAAAAAAATGAATCCTTTTATTAATAATATAAAATCATTTAACATTTATAGAACCCAGTAACATAAACCCTAACTAGTAATTTTTAAATTTTACGTACGCATTTTGGTGAGCAACACAAGAGCCACAAAGAGTCTGGTCATTTCAGTAGATCCTCTCCTCCTCTCCTTTTAACAAGAAAGAAGCTTTAGAATCTGGCTTGATGATGACGGATCACAGCAGGAGCGTCAGAGCTGCAACTCTTCTCATTGGTCTATTAGCAGAGCTGATGTTCCTGCTGCTGTACAAATGCTGTAAATTCTCTTACCACAAATGTTTGGTTCTGTGGTTATTCCATCACACAATGATTTATGGTCACATATGTCATACGGTGATAAATTCTGACTTCAGATGTTTTGATTTTTTGCCGAAGTAGTTGCAGTTAAACATAATTTTTTTAATAATATCCACACACAAAATCTTGTCTAAACTTTGGTGCAATTCAAAATTAATTCTTTTTGTGCCTTTTCTGTTACAACAGCCAGCAAATGTAGTTAGGATTTAAAAGCATTATCCTTTGGGTATATTTTCTATAATAGATCTAGCGGTTCTGTCTGACTTATCTAATTAGTTTTATCTGGTGTCGGATTTGTACAATAAATAAGCCGTGTAACTCTGCTGCATTTCCAAATTGTATTTAGGATANAGATCTAGCGGTTCTGTCTGACTTATCTAATTAGTTTTATCTGGTGTCGGATTTGTACAATAAATAAGCCGTGTAACTCTGCTGCATTTCCAAATTGTATTTAGGATAGTAGGGAAATTCCAGGTACAGCAGCTGAACACACAGAGCCCATAAAACACTCATAATATACATAACAATAAACAACAAATACAAAAAATTAAAAACTGCTGATAATGGTTATGATTATGCTGAGTTCAGCTGTGTGCCCAATGAGAGAACTTTTCTACTGCATAAAAAAGTCCATTTTGTAATCTTAGATGCATGATGTTCAGTTGACATAGAATATAACACAAACATAACTATATAGTGTAAGAAATAGCTCGTCTTTTTTGTGAAAATGAAATGCAAAGCTGAGCGACGCTACAGTAAATATAGACGTATACTGTGAAGCCAGAACTGTTACTGTCTGTAACCTTCTCACAAACATCATGCCTTCACGTGGCATGTGGTGTGCCAGCCTCAGCTGTGCTTCTGTGAACGACCGAGGGGTCTCGGAGGGGCTGAAATTTAGCTCACTGAAGGAAGTTGTGGCCTGTGTTTATTCTTGCACCACTGGCCAGTGCTTCCTTTTCGTCTGCCACTGTCAGAAATTGACAGAAACAAACAAACAATGTCTCCAAAATATAAGCACAGTATGAGGTACATCTGCAAGTTATCAGAACTTTGTGCAAAAATAGTAGTCTGTAGAGACACGATGTATTCAAAAAAAGCTGTATGTGTGATTTCAGCATGAAAATAACTAAACATTAAACTGGCAAAAGAACTCATTGGTCTGATCATTTTACTCTCCTATGAATGGTGCCTTGACAGGTTTACTTCATTCAGGAGAGCCTCCTGATATATAACAACACAAAGACGTCATCATTTTAAAGTAGAGTTGAATCTGTCATTTTACCAAAGCAAATACTGAGAAGACAATCCTTCTTTAGGGTTAGGGGCTCAGAAAATAGGGAAGTGATTCTCAGGGTCTTTTTCTCCACTGAAGACGACAGCTGCCATCAGCTGGTAACAAGTTGTAAAGTGTTAGTTGCTGTACTACTTTTCCATATTACCCCTCAGTTTTCTTGAGATTAGTCACCAAAATTAAAAAAAAACACAGGGTGAAAGCAATATTTATTTTTAGTCACGCATGGATTGGGTTTTTCAGGGTATATTCATTTTTGCAAACATTGTGTCTATTTTGGTAGTTCAGAGTGCCACTGTGAAGTCAGTAATTGGTATTTATTATACATTTGAAGCATAACATTAGTGCACACACACGCACACATACAGATATATATCTGTGGTCATAGATAAGGAGGAGAGAACAGCAGTGGTGACAGATGTGATGATTCCGAGAGATAGAAACATCAGGAAGACGGAATATGAGAAGATGGAGAAATAGCAGGAATTGAGAGAGGAACTAGAGAGAATGTGGAAGGTGAAAACCAAGGCGAGCCCACTGGTTATAGGAGCTCTTGGGGCTGTGACCACGAAGCTGGAGCAGTGTGTCCATCAGATCTTAGGAGTGACAACATCTGTCTCAGTTCAAAAGAGCACAATCCTAGAAACAGCAAAAATATTGTGGCGCACTCTCAAACACAAGAGTCACAAGACTCTACCCCCATTACTGACACAATATTTCAAAACCAATCCTTTTATTGGCATATTAACATAAAAAGGAAAGGCAAAGAATACTTCTGATCAGAAAAATGTCAGATCTTGATTTCAGCACTAGACCTCTACCATCCCAGCCAGTATTATGCCATTGATTATCTCTGTTATTTCTTTTTCAGCTGTAAGCACATCTTGGGTCAGTCCCTCTAGATGAACTAATGGCTTTGGATGCTTCTCTAGATGAATCTTGATTGTTAGTGTGCTTTCCAGGTCATTCAGCTTCACAAAGTCCTTCGCGGAGAACTTGGCAATACACTGGTCTTCGATCGACCTCTCTGTTTGCTCTTTCTTAATGATGTCATGAAACACTTCTTTTGCGTGAGTCACGTCTGCTGCACTTCGAGCACAGAACTGAAAGACTGTAGGAGTGAAGCTCTTTCCCACAGACTGATAGACAGGAGGATCAAACATCCTGTTTTCTGGTTTGCGCTCAATAGTTACTGTGGAATAAAATAATGAACAAGACAAGTGAAACAATTTTCTAAGCTATACGCCTAAAGTACAGTACGACTTTCCTGTTTTTGGACTATAATCTTCATTGACCATTTTTATAGTTATTGCATTTTTCATGTGCAGTGGAAATCAAAGAAATGTCAATTTTTTAAATTAAAATAAAGCACTGAACTTGAACGACAGACTGAACACAGTCAATATTACAAACATTATACAGATTATATAGATAATAACTTCTGTGTGGCGGTGTGCCCTCCTCTGAGAGCTCTGTTAAGAAAGTCTCTGACTGATTCCATCTCCTGCACTCAGAGGACCCCGCCTGCTCCTCATCCTGTTCCTTAAAGCAGCGCCACTACACTTCAGTGGTGGCGAAACTCAGGT
The DNA here is from genome assembly GCA_900497675.1 of Arapaima gigas. Lineage (NCBI taxonomy): Eukaryota > Metazoa > Chordata > Actinopteri > Osteoglossiformes > Osteoglossidae > Arapaima > Arapaima gigas. The sequence goes on along the minus strand of UFQX01001374.1, from coordinate 45,467 downwards.
AAGTAAAAGAGCAGCATCACAAAAGCCAAAAACTATTTTTCTGTTACTCTTTCTTTATTGTTTGTAATTGAGCCAGTTATAAGGATTGTTCAAAACAATGTTTCCACTGAGTCTATTTTTGGAAACCTATTTTTGGATAAACTATCATAAAGCCTAACCTTAGTGGTTGGAAATAAAAGGTTGCACGGAATGCAGAAAGATTGGCGAATAAATAATCCAATAGCAGTGCTGGCCTTCAATAGTCAACACAGTAAAAATGTATAGATACTCAGTATAAAAAATCTGGTGCTGGTTTTCTTTCATTTTTATGGACCTGGAACAGGCATGATTACATTTGCCAGCATATTTCATGGTTTGTGTCATTACTTAGTGTTGGACTTTGATTTGCCTATAATGACTGGAAACAGAGTAATCTGTTCCTACTGCTAGGGGTTACTATGAGCCCTTACCTTGTCCCCTGCCCCCGGGAAGGCCTTTGGCAGTCTGTGCTCCATTTCTCCTGCTAGGGGCTTCACTCGCGCCGCTTTCGAGCTCATTGGCTCTGCCCTTTGTCCCTATTAATGTATTGAATACACTGTACATTGCTCCTGTCGTGAAAGACAACAGTGACAAACAGTGCTACCGCACCCACCCTGAAGTTTATATGACTTAATGAATGCTGAAAGAATGTCCGTAACACGTACTGTTTCACGTTTCCAGAAGCACATTTAATTTCAAAAATGAATTTACTTCTGTGTGATAAATGTATTTTTACTTATTCTGAACAATGAAGAAAAAACTGTGAATTCTGTACTTGCTAGGGAGGAAGGACATGGTGGCATGGCAGGTTAAGCCAGTGGCTTATAGCTCTTAAGCCACCACCCTTATGTGAGGAGTTAGCATCTTCTAGCTGCGTTTGTAGCCCTCAAACATGTACAGCTCAGTACTTCTCAGAAACTCACATTAAATTACGAAACCATGTGAGATGGTAAAAACTGGTGTTTTATTGACTGTACCAACCTGTAATTGTGCTGAAGATGTTAGAAGACGAAGATAATTTTTGCAGGGTTGTGTTCTCTCTTGCCTGCATGCTCTTGTAATATTCTTCCACAATATGTGATTGGAAAACCACCACTTTCACAGTGTGTAAATGTTGCCTTTTCATTTTCGTCTGAAACTCAGCCACAGCATCCATCATTGCATCAGCGATCGATGATGGAGAAAAGCCTCCTGTTCCTGAAAAACAGAGAGCTGCAATGACCCTTCTAATTCTATCTGTGCCTCATGTGATGAGCATCTCTGATGTCTAGTGTTTCCCCACCAACCTGCGTCGAGTGCAGGGAAAGTGACGGAATTAATCTTGTTCTCGTCACACTCCAGCAGCACGGCAAGAACGTTTTCTTTGATGTCAGTGGCATCGTTCTGGATGCAAACACGAATTCTACACAGTTGGTCTCCTGACCGACTGACTTTAAGTCCACAGTTTGGCAATGGGCCTAGAAAATATCAATTTACCGGAAATATTTCACTTATTTCAGTTAGTAAACATTTAGTTTGATTAGTTAACTACTCAACTATGGTCCATTAATTACCAGCTTGAATTTTGTTTTGTATACCTAATTGTTCTCAATTCTATGATTCAATAACACAATAGCTGGATATTAAGGAAAACAAAATTATAATGTTATACACACTAACAATAATATCAATTAAAATTATAATACTTTTAGTACTCTGCATTACAAAGATGACGAATTGTAATAAGAGATGCTCTGTCAGCCCTCTCGGAGGTGACTTGGGAGGGACGTAACCAGTAAAAAACTAGATAGTCATATCTGAAGGAATGGGTTTCAAAGTTTCCTCTTAAAAACAGAAGCAGTCACCTGAATGTGTAGAAAACTCAAAACTGACAGCAACATCAGTGACCTCCTTGTTAACATCTCCTGAAGACACTGTGAAGGCAACATGGCCAATGTTCATCGTGTAGACCCCTGGCTGGGGTGTGGAGATGGAGCTGAAGAAGGCTTGACAGGGAGAGCAGCCAGAAACATGTCAGGACACAGAAAATAAACACACTGTCAGTTTAGATAGGAGACCAGGTAAAGAATTATGCAAGTTGTGAGAATGCTGTCTTTCTGATACAGTGAAAGCTAAACCAGAACGTTTGTTTGCTGCAGTTAAAGCAAATATTCATTCACAAGGACTGATCTCAGGGTTGTAAGGATGTATTCAGTCCTACTGAATGTTGTGCTTCACAGGATGATGGGCATTTTTCCGTACCCTGTGGTAATATATATATATATATATATATATATACACACACACACCCATAACTAACATCATTTCAATCCTTAAAGCTCAGAAAAGTATTCATGTTTTACTTTTAATAAATAACACATGTATCTGTGTCTGTTAATTGCTTATGGAAGAACTGTTCATTTTGGGTGCTTACCAGGACTTTCCTGTGGTGTCTCACCAACCTCTGTTTGTGTGGACTGAAGGAGAATTTTTCAGAATAAATAGTTAAAAAAGTTGACATTTATATGTTACATTTATAACATTAACATATATATCCTCAGTCTTAAAAGATACACTTGTAGAAATGAACTGCTGCAACAAAGCCTGATAAGAAAACAGGATTTTAAATTGTTTCAAAAATACAAGTATTAACAAACTTAATTTGTGTCCAGGGTAGGATGAAGTATCCGAACTTACTGCTAAGTGTTTCTGGGATCACTAAGTGGTTAATAATAATGGATGGAAAAATAAAATTATCCCTGTTTTCCTCCACAACAAACAAAAATTAAATGTTTTAAGTTTAAAAGTTTTATTTATGTAATTTAAAGCCTGTTAGTTACACTGCAGTAAGTATTTGCATTATTCTTGAAGCTTTTCAATTAATTTTAACAATATAAAAAAAGCAAAGATTACTCACTGCTGTTCCTTGGATGGTTCTTGTGTTTTCTGCTTCAACAATAGCCCTGCTGCTGCGATGTACCCTTTCATAAGCAGGTTTTTGCTCGATTAAGGATTTACTGCTCACTGGTTGGTTCCATCGTTTTGGGACCTGCATCTGCATGCCAGCAAACACATTCTTCACAGCCCTGGTCATGGCTTGGACAGTTTTGTCATCATGATTTACCAGGTAGATCTTATTCAGCACACCGCTGCCCCCCGGATGGTTCTCACAGTGCTCTCGCACTGCCTTTGCTATCGTCCTGGCACATAAGTCCAATGGAAAGCCGAAAATTCCTGAGCTTATTGCTGGGATAGCTATGGAGGAGCAGTTATTTTGCACGGCAGCAGTTAGGCTCTCCTTCACAGCGTTCTCAAGAAGTTGCACAGCTGAACCACTGTCTGTCTCTCTATACCTTGGCCCAACTGCATGGATAACAATCCTACAAGGGAGTCGGCCAGCTTTTGTAACAGTGGCTTCTCCAGGCCTCAAAGGGCCACTTTCCTTGATATACTCCTCACTGCCATGCTGTAGCTGAGGCCCTGCAGCAAAGGAAAGGGCTCCAGCTAGACCACCAGTATGTCTCAGATATTCATTAGCAGCATTGACAACAGCATCTGTGGCAACCTGACAGAGGTTCCCTTTGCCAACAATGATGATTTTTCCATTTGGCATCATTGTTTTACAGGTCCATTCCACATCATTTTCTTCTTCTGTAGTTTTCTCTTCTTCCTCCACCCCCACTTCTGATATGTCCTCCTGAAGCGTGACTACACAGTTATGATTCTTAATCAAAAATGTGGCAAGTAAATTCCTTTTCTCCAAAAAGTGTTTCGCAGCCCCAGGTTTGCAAATCTTCAGGCAATCAGTGAAGAGAGAAGCTGTTAACTTGCAAAACAAAGACTTCACCTCTTCAACTAAAAGAATTCCACCACACAATTTTATACGTGGACCCTTATTGTCAAATAAGATTTTTATTTCATTTCTACTGGTATATTTCTCCCAGGCTTGGGAGTTGGATACACGTATGAACTCTAGAGCTGCGTTGCACTGAACTGGGACAAACTCTTCAATGTAAGTGTTTTTGTTAATGAATTCTGACACTTTCTCATAGACTGCTGTCACTTGCTTTTCCAATCCACATATTACTATTGTACTTTCTGTATCGTAGTTTATTTGTACTGTTTTCCTGGACGAGTTGCAGGCCTGCAGTAAATCTGTTTCAAACTTCAGCCACTCTGGTTTCCTCAGTATGTCTTTGTCCTGCACATTAATGTTCAAGGTTGTTAAGATCTCCTTTATCTGTTTTTCTGCCTTATCTAAAGTCTGGTCACAACTGGCAACAATCAGCAGAGATTTGTTTTCTATTTTGTACAAAGCATTAATGTTACAGGAAGAAAATATTTCAGAACTCATCTTCTCATTGTCCACGTCATTCAGAAAGCTCAGCAGGGTAAATTCGACATCCACAGGTTTTTCTTTAATTTCCAGATGTCTTTGCTGTACTTCATTTCTCATGTCTAACACTTCATCGGGTGAACCACAAAGCACTAACTTTTTAGCACCAGTGTCGTATGTAAACTTCAGTTCTGGAAACTTCTTAGACGCATGCTGTTGAATTCCTTCTTGCTGGAGGATGTAAAACACTGTAGGTTCCAGATGTATTTCTTCGGAGACACACTGCTCTTCTTTTTTAAGCTGTGTTCTCTTTGTTTGCAATATTCTCTCCACTACTGGTTGAAACCTGTCTACATCTTTAGTTAACCTTGCTGTTGTCACTGTTCCTTCTTCCTTGTTGTACTCCAGAGCGGCATCTTCTTTCATCTCAAATAGAACACCTTTTAGCTTTTCTGTGCAGTCAGCTGGCAAATTCTGGACCTTCACACTTCTAGTCTGGTCCAGAGGCTTAGCACTCAGACCAAACTGCTGAAAGTGCTTGTTCTTGATGCAGCTCATGAGGAATTGTGATGCATCTACAAAGTGAGACAAACATGACTGGATGATGTAACCCGAAACTGATAAATTGCCTCAATATATAACTTTCTAAATTCCCTAAACTTGGTCATGCTATGATGTAAGACATAAACCGAAGGAGAAGAACCAAGTAGCAAATATAATTTAATGTCAAAAGGGGATTTTACCCTCAGTCAGCAGCCATGGCTCTCAGATGTGGCTCTCACTGAAACTAAGTAGCTTATTTAGTTATTTAAAAAGTGTTATAAGCAGATTTGGCTAGCACATGAACAAATGCAGACATTGTTTTTCTTGCGCACTGTTAAAATGAGAAAACAATGTACACAGTAAAATTCACAAATAAAGACAAAACATTTGCACTGTATTTTGACAAACCTGTATTTGAAATTGTAGAAAATCAACAATACTTTGACCGCGGTCAAATGAAACTACATGCATATTCATGTATTGCTTTTCGTTGTGAATTCATTAATGACAAACAATACATGTGCATAAAACAGTTTTAAACTGAGCGGATGGCAGCTGCACGAAAGCACGATAAATCTTTTATCTCTTAAAAACAAAAATTGTGTAGTGTTGCAGTAAACAATTCTGAAACGCTTTACAATTTGATGCACTAATGGTCGAAAGTATTTATGCTTCCAAGAAAGAATTAATATCCACAGATTTATAGGTAAGGATAAAGTAATAGGGATTAACAATTTGGCAAGTGCAAAACAGATTAATCCCCGGAAATGAACCTGTAAAAGGTACGTTAAGCAGGTAAAGTGCAGTCTGCCAGAGGCTGGTCCAGAGCCACCAACACTATACATGCCAGTCATAGTAGGTCATGGCGTAATAGAAAGAAACAAAATTTAGAGCATTGAATTTTATAAAAAAGCAATACTGTAACTTTTGAGAACTTGTTTTCTTAGACTCTCCTGACTTGTTTTCTGATGTCAGACAACCAAGTTCAGTAAACTGCCGTGAAGAGCTGAAACATGCCGCAGATACTTACGATTAGGGTCGGAGAAGGTTATAACAGCTTTACGTTCATCACTGAGCAATTGCAACAAAAACTGTTCTTCTGACAATTTGCTGATGTTTTCCACCATCATTTCTAGAATATTTTTGTCAATTGTCACGTTCTCCAGCACCACGGTTTTACTTAAAAGTATTTCTTCAGCTTTATCTTGCTGGTCATTCTGAACTTTCTTTCCACCTGCAATTTGGAAACAGCTATCAAATTCCCATTTAGAGCAATAGATAAGATTTACTTTGCAGTTTTCTCAATATTTGAGTTTGGTAGGTGACCTTACCTTACCCCTAAACACCCATATGCTGCATAACAGTCCTGCTATACAAAATACTCCTCCATTTTAGTGATGACATGAATTTTTTAGGGGGAATTTAAGAATGCTGCTTGAATGTACACCAACAGTTATACTTGTACTGATTCCCTAAATTCTCATTTTGTTCAATTGTTTTGTGAGGTTATCTCAAATGATTTTAGACAAGTTATCAAAACATAGAAGAACTCTAAACTGAAAAAATTTCTAACTGGGAAATCTATAATAAAAATAGTTTCCAAGAGTTAATGTGTGTGGAATTTTCTTTGTATTAAGTATTTGTGTATTGAACATTATACTGAAATTAATTCTGACAGTTACTTTAAAACGTATGAAATGATAAGAACATTATCCTTAGCATCAATAAGACAGATTTCCTTATCACCTGATTCTGGTTTGCTCAACCGCTCTCCCTGTGAAAACATGCAAAAAAAAGTGTTATATGTAATAAAAAAGTGAATTATTTTCAACAAAAAAACAACCTGTTAAAATTATGCACACGATATGAAAAATCACTGAAATTATTTAAATACATCAGTTACAGATTAAAAATATTTGATTGAAAATGCTTTTTGAATTCAAATATATTTTCTCTGGTTGCTTAGGTGTTCAACCATAAACTGAACTTGTACCAACCTATGACAGTGAATTCATGTGAAAGCACTGCATCAGACTTACTCACACTGAGTTATTATCAGTCATTATTTTATACTCTCATAAAATAATAAGTAGCATTTGGATAATGGATGTAAGTGACATACCCCACAGGGACCTTCAGACTGCTGCCCTACTGACACGCTCAGCTTTATCTCCTTATTGTCTACAATGATGCCATGGTTCTTTCTCTGCAAGATGTTTTCTCGCCCTGAAAAAGCACAGAGATATGGAATGTTAGTCAAATGAAGTATATATATTGCATAAAATTAAAGTATATTGCATTTCATTGCTTTTATTTCATTTCTCTTTATATGTTTGTGCTGAAAGAAAATCATTTTACATATTATACATAATTCTGTGTGGATTACCTGCTAGTTAAATATTTTTTTCATGAGTAACAGTTGTATTTTTACAAAAAACGCTTTATCATTTTTGCAAAATAAGTCCACATAATTTGTCTGTACTGCTGATTACTGTTAATAGACATTGAATCACAAATGCAATTCATGAAAACTCACGTTTCAAAAGCTAAAATCTAGTGTTTCACTTAATAATAGGATTAGATTAATGTTCACTGAAGCATCTAAATAAGACATTTACATTGTCACACCAATTATGTCTTATTACTGGATTTTCAATACTATGATTTTAAACTATTTCACTCTTATTGTTAAAAAAATTCCTTACCTTTTTCAGATTTGAACCAAACGGTTGCTGTATTGCCACCCTTAAACTCCACCTCACATTCTTCCCCACCAGATTTCTTTGAGCTCTGGAAGTAAATCTGGAGCTTTTTCTGTACTTGAGCAGTATGCAGTGGCGAGTCGCTTGCCACTACTACCGGATACAGATACTCTTCCATCCTTCCTCTGGAGAAGAGCGATTCTGAAAATAATCTCTTTTACAAAAACAATTCCCACTACTTAAAGGAAACTGGTACTTTCACTTCCCCCAACATGATTATTAAAGAAATATTTAACAATATTAAAACAGTACTTCACAACCCTATTTCCTTTCCATTTCTGTAACCATTATGAGAACTGGCAACATTTACTCGCTATAATATTTTTCATTTGTTCAATTCTTTCTTTCGCACAGCTTTTTCAGTATGTCGAAAAAACAACTCAGTGCATTTGAAATCCCTGTTTGAACTGCAAAATCCAGTGGCGAGATTCAGTAACTGCTGGCTAACATCCTGAAGTTAAAAACTGAAATGTAAAGCCTGTGTAAGTATTCAGACCCCCCACGTGCATGTTTCACAGAACCACCTTCTGTATACAGATGTGTGTCCAGATTCTCAGGGTGACCGAGACACGGCCTGCGCCTCTTCTAACCTGCTTTTTTAAAACAGGACAAACATGTTCACCTGGAGCGGGTCCCTGTGCTTCATTCATCCCTTTTACTTTTACATATTTATCTGGACCAATTATTATTATTATTATTATTATTAGATTTAACAACGAGTTTGAATTTAGTCTTGAATTTGACATCTACGTACAGATAACTTGCTCTTTCAACACTTTACAATAGTATTGCATTGGAAGTGTCTGGAAAGCAAGGTTTTTCTAAAAGAAAAAAAAAATTTTCAAACTGAAAGCAAAAGTAGGTTGTATCCACTCGGCGGTATTTTGCGTGGAAACCAGTTTACGTTATTCCTTTATAAGATCCTGTGTGTTAATCCTTGAATTGTGGTGCAGACGAGATGTTCGCAGGTCACCTCTGATCCCAGCGGTGGGAAGACCGAGAGAAAACCCGCCGCACGTTAAAAACGCTTCCAAAGCGACGGTCCAGAGTAACTTCGTGATTTCCGTCCGACCAGTTCGCCGTGTTACAATCCCAAAAAGGGGCTTGAAAAGACCCTGAATGTATAGTTATAAGTACGACGTGAAGAGCGGGTTGAAACGTAGCTCCTAATAGCGGCCCCTGCCGCGTCACAGGCTTCACGGTCCTTGTCGCACGTTTGTCACTCATAAGCAAAAAGACAGATTATGGGAATTTTAAGACGCTGAACAATAAAACAAACACTTACGTGGTCCTCGGGCTGTAAGGAGCCCAGGGAAGAAAGGGACCGAACGAAGAAACAGGAAGTGGAACGGGAGCCGAGCGCGAGCTGCTGATGTCAGATTTCGAAAATGAAACTTTTTTTGCGGCACGGTGGCGCAGCGGGGGGCCCTGGCGCCTCCGCGCCGCTGAGGTCTGTTCCCAGCGGTGGGTTTGGATCCACTTTCGCCTGGATTTCCTCCTGCAGTCCTTCGACAACCGTGTGAACCGGGTGAACTAGGGAGTTTAAACTGAGCAAAGTGCGTCAGGCGCCCTGTTTTACTCTACAAACAGGTGAAAGACTGTAGTGTATCAAGCACTGCAGTTTACCTTTGACAAAAAATCATTAGTTATTATTCTTGTACCTCACTTTTTAAAAAAGCGTCTGCTAAGTGAATACATGTAAATGTGTGCAGTAAATTAAATTATTAGCCAAATATTATCTATTGGCTATGCTGAGTTTGCATCTTAGTGTTACCTTCTTTTTGCCTGTTTTCCAAAGCATTGTCCAGTTTAGACACTTTCTTCACATTTCTTTCTTTTTATGGCACCACATCAGCTACTCACCACCTCCTTCATTTCAGTCAGGTGGACTTCAACAAATACACAGAACAGACACAAAAAACCTATTTTTCCTTTTAGCCAAAAGTTTTTGTAACGCACAACTTTTTTTCTTTTTAAGTTTACTTTTTTGTACCAACATTGATTACAATGTTATATAGCATTAACTGAGTTGCCCAGGGCTGTCCAGGTCAGAAATTGGAACGGTAAAAAGTAATAATAATTTATTTATACAAGTCACCAAACTGTTTCACCCTTAGTGCATTTATTTCACAAGCATTGCTAGTGACACTCATAGTAAATTACAAAGGTGGAAGGGAAAAACAAACGTTACCAAATATTCTTATTTTTAAGTTAGTCGTGTGAAATGTTGCATATGTGTTGTGTATAAATCCATCCCATGTTGCCAGTTTGGACCGTCTCTCCTGCCACCCACCCCCACCATCACCATTCAGTGCTGCTGGTTTGAGACCTTCCTTCCATCACTGGCTGGAGGCAGACATCACAATTGTGTGCGTGTGTGTGTGTGTGTGTGTGTGTGTGTGTGTGTGTGTGTGTGTGTGTGTGTGTGTGTGAGAGAGAGAGAGAGAGAGAGAGAGATGGATTTTAAGATTTTAAGTCAGTGCCTTGCAAAACAAAGCCATGCAAAAAGGACAAACAGACTGTGAGCTGGCGGGCAGTACCATCCTAATAGGGTTGAGGTGAAGACCAGCTAAACCCATTTTGACCTAAATGGACCTGATAATAATTCTGGTACGGTTGCTCTATTTGTCTTTTGCAATTTTTAAATTTGCATTTGCTAGCCTTATTAAATAGTGTTTGGTGGACTCCTGCTCTCTGGCACCATTTGTCCTGTCTCTGTGGTTGCCTGAACTCCACAACCAGCCCCAAGACAAACAGAGAATGACCTTTATAAATGCAGAGATCTTCACAAATAAGTAAACGCAAATAGCTTTGAACATAATTTTTGACATGGTCTAAGATGCAATACTGTATCTTGATTTGTTTGATGAGTTCTGTATAAGTATTGGATGTATTTATATTATAAATTCAATTAATAAATTATTTTTGTTGATTTTGAGCAACAAAGTAGCTTAAAATCCAAGTGATGTAAAGAGCTTTATTGTTTTTGATTTAATGTTACGAAAATGCATCCACTCCCAAAAAAACTGCTTTTCAGATGTGTATTATTTAGATTTAGAGGTAAACATATCTTAATACAGCAGGTAGTCAGAGATGTTTTAAAATACAGGATTTTTATTAGTCACAGATAAATGCAAAGCTGCATTAGCATTACATAATAAAAGTTGTTTAGCAAAATCAATTAAAGTACTAATTGTAGTAATATTTAATATTTTGATTTTTGTATAATTGTGTAAGACTGTTTCAGTGTGGTAAACTACTAAACAGCCACATGACTTCATTTCTATGGCCTGTTTTTCCTATTACTTCATGCTGTAGTCTTAACAGTTTAATTTTTTGTTGTTTTATGCAGTCATTAATACAATTTAAGACTAACTAAATGTTATTAGGTATTCTGGGTAGGCTTGCACATCATGAAAAACAACAAACATTTCTGGGTTATCCATTTTATCAACGACACTGTCGTACAGGTCTGTGGGATTCGATGGATCCTTCGGGGGAGGTTCACGCAGACCTTTTCCTCCTCGAGTGTAGTTCCCCACCACCACTCTGGCCAGATACATGTACTTCTGGCCCAAGTTGTCCACTGTTGAATATGTGCTGTGTGCTGAGTACTTTGCTTCAACTGCAAAGTATGTGCCATTCCCATACACAACAGCTGTGTGTAAACAAATAGACACATCAGTAAATAAACCTTGAATTGTTATTCGGGACAGTTTTAAACTGACGTAGCCAGCAATCTGTAGAAACTAACACCTTCAAAACAATCCATCCAAACATTATCCTTAAATGTTATTTAATGGTCAGGGAGACTGTCCTGGACCTGCTGGGCACTAGGCTAAGGGACTCTACCCTGGATGGGATGGAGGTCCATTGCAGGGTGGCCAGTGGCTACAGACATTTGCATGCTATGGGCAATTTAGAGTGATCCTAAAAAACACATATCTTTAGACTTTGGGAAAGGAAGCCTTTACAGATATTCAAAAACATGCAAACTCCACACAGAACAAGCTGGATTCGAAGCCCCATGTGTTTGTGAGGCAGCAACATTGCTGCCCTATGGAGCTGCCCACCTGAGTAACTACTACATACCAAAGTCTCCAACTTATCACATTTAAAATACTCTCTATATACAATGCTACATATGGCATCGTGTTACCAAAGAAAAACAGTCCAAGTTGGTGACTGCAGCAAATTTAAAACAAAAATAATACTAGCTTTTCAAAGAAATAACTACAGAATTTAAGCTCCCCTACCATTTTTCCCACAGAAACTGCGGTTGAATCCATGTGCATTAATTTTCTGAATGGAGTCCACACTGGTTCCATGGAAAAGCTGTTTCTCGTTGTTGCTGTGGTTATTCTTTTCATCAATTTGTCTCTTTTTAATTTGGTAGCTTTTCCAGAGTGAAGTATTTTGAATTCTTTCAATCTAGAAAGAAAAATAAAAAACACTGCTACATAAAAACACAAACAGAGATTTAAAAACAACATACAATTCGTTTCTACTTAAGAATAGGAAATAGATGCAAAAAAACGTGATAAACCATAAATAATGTGTTGAACACAAAAGTTGTTAAAGGCTACTTAAATGGGCACCTTTTTAACAGTGAAATTTGAGCAGGTTGCAACAAACATATCGTTCACTTCTTGGAATTCCTTCGAATCTGTCTTCAGTTCGATAAGCTTGATTTCAGAATGGTTCATTGGGTCCCAGTAGTTTGGGATACTTGCCCCTGAAAAACAATGATTTTAATCAAATAGTTTAAAAATATAGAAGACGATATTTTTTTGTTGATATGTAAATTTGTATGAGAAGCAAAGTACTGCTACTTTCAAAAAAATAGATTTTCTCTATATTGCCCCTGAGAAAAGCACTTACCTTGTATACATACTCTGCTGTACGGTAAATGAATTATCTAACTGTTTGGGTTTTTTAACATAGACTGAATTTAAGGCTGTGGATTTTCACCTCAATCTGAGCTATTCAACAGCCTTTATCTCACTCATTTGTACAGTAAAAGTAAAAAGTATCGTTGAAAACAAAACTACTCTTCAAAAATTGACTAATGTGCAAATAATGGCATAAATGTAGGTCTCTACTACTCATCTCCCCATAATGAGACAAAAAATGAAAAGAGGCATTTTATATAAGCAAGTAATAAATAATATAAAGGCAGTAAGTAATCGAAATAAACTCATCTTTAAAAAATAAAAATTTTGCTGAGTTTTTGATTGGAGAAAGTGTTGTGTTTTGCACTTTGCTTTTCAAATGATTATTCAATGCTGGCTGTACAGAGTTCTTAAATAAATCCATCATTTTCAAATGGCATGTAATGTGGCAGTTTTTAAAGCAGAATTTACATACTTGAAGCTCGTGGAACTTTTTTAAATTGGTCAGTCAGTTACAACAGTAATTTAACTATATGAGTCCAAAAACAAAGTGTCAAATAATGTGGTCCACAGTTAACTTGATGGCCATAGACAGGCTGCATAAACAGGTGAAATTATAAGCGATTTTGAACATAAGTAATTTATGCCCTGAACTATTCATATGTGAAAATTCTTACCTATCAGATCAATTCTTTTAACATCAAATGTAACTCCCCATGTTTCTGCCTTCAAAGTCTGAAAATTAACTCTGAAATCCTTATTTTCGATTTTGAGCTCCACTTGGGATTCTTTGCTTTGAAAAGCTTTTTCCAGACTGAGGTTTGTCAAAGCGTCAAAGGGCTCAGGTTTGTCATCCTGAGACACGAACTGCCACTGCACTAAGTAGCTTTGAATTTTGGCTTCACGTAAAAGACTTTCAGCTCGTTCGATCTCCTTGATCATATCCCTTATCTCACTGTCAACAGTCATCACATCTCGGGTGAGGCCTTCTAACTGTATACATGGGTGAGAATTAGTGTCGTCCAGTGTAATTCGAACCCTATGCTGCTTTTGCAATTCTTGAATCTGTTTAATATTTTCTGTGGTTAACAGGGCAATACATCTATCTTTGATAGTTTTTTCCATTTGCTCTTTTAAAATGAGATCTTCTAGGTACTCTTTGGCTTTAGTTACATCTTGGAGGCTTTCAGCACAGAACAGAAAGCTTGCAGGGATGGTGTTTCTTTGCATGGGTCTGCTAATGTGCGTGTTTGACTTCTTGGGTTTTGGTTTGCTCTCACTGGAGGTCTTCTCTCCGTGGAAGAAATCTATTTTTGAAAAAAAGAAGAGAGAATTGAACAATTCAAAGTTATTAAATGCATTTAGTCCAGATGGTGTCCAGATGGTGGGTGAAGAAGGTTGAATTGTATAAAATAAATGTTAATAGATGTCCAGTATGTATATTTTCTTTTCTCATTTTGTTTTTATCTGTTGTCTTTTTGTGGTTGTAAATACATCTTTCTTATTTATTAGAAAACTCTTGGAAAAGCTACCCGCAAAAGCACTATATACAATAAACATTATTATGATGCTGATGATTATTATTATGTAACATTGCTTAAAGAAACAATTATAAATACTGTAAACATGCATAATTTCCAAAACCTCATCTGCCGAGCTATTCATGAAGTAACATATGCAACAAATAAATAGCAAGTCAAATCACACAGTGCCACTCATAATGATATTGCCTTTCAAGAGACGTGTGAATTTTATGATATCATGTTTTGTGCTTACGGGTAGAGTTATCAACCTTGTCTCTTAAAAACTTTTTATTGGTTTCATGCTCAGTATTACAACGTATTGTAAAGGGGTTGAAAAAAATCAGCTGCCAGATGAAAAGTGTTACTTGAAATAATAAAACCTTTTTAGCCTTGCATTATATTTTGTGTATGTGGACAGATTTCTCATTAGACTGTTTCTGTGTGGCTGGCTTTGACCTAGTGCTAGTCATAAAAAGAAAAAAGGAAATATAAAAAGACAAAAAAGCTTTACCATGCATGGCAGCGATAGCACCACATCCTTAAGGGACCTTGTCATACATTTTATAATTTTTCGGACTGAGAATATTGTTTCTAGCTTGTTTTCTTTTTCTTAAATGTTACTGTATTTTTATCAGTTCATTCTTTGGGAAAAACATTTTGTTCAGTACAGGGTCACGGAGGTCCAGAATCCACCACACAAGCATAGAGTGTGAGGCAGGGTACACATTGGATAGAGACATTTTGACAGTTTGGTTCATGAACAAATACATAAAAATCACAAGACTGCATAAAACTTTCATTCTCCACACTAAGCATTACATGATCTTTATTTGATTGTGAAATTAAGCCTGTTATTTATGATAGTGTAAGGACACAATATTCTTATTATAAAAGCTGTATGGGGTAGGAAGAGGCACAGGCTTCACGTAAGGTGCACTCAAGTGTTTGTTCATTGTGAGCTTTGGGCAGTACAACCCCAGCAGGGGCAGGGTTTACATGATGGACACTTCCCCTTTGCTGCATGCAGGTTTTTCAGTTGCCTTATTTATTATAATTGATTTACACTTTAAACATCAGATGATGCGCTTATTGAAGACATGAATAAATTAAAGATATGGCATTCTAAAAGGAAGTCCACATATAAGAAGCTGCAGTGAACTTACTGTACCTGCTGTAAAACATAACAAATTAACATGGCTTCCGTTGAAAGCAGATAATTTTAAAGTTTTAAAATGTGTAGGATTTTGTTTAAAACAACAGTTCAAATTTTCTGTACCTCTTAGAAACAGTGGACAGTGTTCTGATCACTAACCTGTGAGTTTGCTGAACCAGGACTTCTGTTTTGGAAGGGCCGTACTTTCTCTCGCTTGCATGCTCTTGTGAAATTCTGCAACCATCTCTGTCTGAAAGACCAGCACTTTCACAGTCTGTAAATGTTGTACTTTCCCCCTCGTGGCAAACTCGACCAGAGCTTCCATCAACACATCAGCAACCGAGGATGCAGGAATGCCACCTCTTCCTAAAAAAAGAATTATTTAGTTTATAAATATATACAGACTGTCCTGCCCCCTCGGTCCCCAACCTGGTCATAAGTTGCATCCGTCATAGGTCGGATCGTACTCACGACTCAGAGATTATTTCTAAGTGTATAGTCCACCATATGGTAACTTCTTTTCAAAGTTTTGTGGATGTTTTTAACCTATTTTGTTTTATTTCTGGTCACCGTGTCGTATATTATCAATACCATTATAGAATAATTCATTACTATATTCTTTAACAGTTTTTGTTTTAAAGAGTACAGGATGTTCATAATATTTTTACATCAGTATACATCATGTATTCTGTGCCAGATATAGTAAGTACAAGTGAAATGAGCTCTTGTGACTGTTCCGTCAGTAACCCCACTGAGCCCACTGATGGCCGGTCACCAGTCAGTGGTTTGACTGGTGCAGGTTAAGTGGAGAGTGGTGCTGTGGGGGATACGTTTACTGCTTCTAAGAACAACTAAACATGTATGAGACACAGGAAGAATATTGCTGGCTGTATGTGGGAAGGGTGCTGTCATCATGTTGTAACACAATTTCATACGGTACTCACCTTATGCAATCATTGTGCTACGATTTCACAAACGCACAAATGACATGTGCAACGTTTCAATGAATTTACATAACGTTTTTCATATACGGTTTAAACTATGTGCTCGGTTGCGTTGTAGTCGTAAAATCTAGTATATACATTTATATACGTTTATATATAAAACTATATTTAATTAAAACTTAAAAACTAAAAACTATATCAAACTATATATATATATATACACCTACCTGTACCAAGTGCTGGGAAGCTAACAGAGTTAAACTCGTTCTCCTCACACATCAGAAGCACTGACAAGATTTTTTCCTTGATGTCCATGGGATCATTTTTGACATAAACATGAATGATATTTCTACAGGGCAAGTTTCCTGGAGCAGTCATTATAATTCCACAGTTTGGCTGTGAGCCTATAAAATGAGACAATTAAACAAAATAAATACAAAATGGGGCCTTCTCAAATTCATGTAAGACACTGTTTGTTTACTGTAGAGCTATATCCACATCAGGGACAGCAGATAGAATCCACAGATAACAATATTGCTTTGGAGAAAACAATTTGTGTTTAAGCAATGTAAATTTGAAAAAGGTTACATGAAGCCCATAAAGTGAACATAATGTCATCTTCTTTGCTTAGTTTACCTGATGATGCAACAGGAAGCATTATTTTTAAATGAAGTTTAAATTATTTCCAGAGACCAATTTGACTAATGTTTGTAGGAAGGTCTGGGTTAAGAGCAACAAGAGAGCAGTGAGAAAGACTGCACGGAATCCCTATATAATGTTATTACTTTTAATTTTAAAACCAGCTCTACAGGAGAAGAAACTTATGTAAGATGGTATGTAAAACAATGCTCACCTAACTCCACACATTCTGACTCCACAGCCTGTCCAGCTCCCTCCAAGATAGCCTTAGATACACCTGAAACAATTACAAATGGGTTCATTATATGATGATACATTTTAGGCTTCAAATTTTGTCTTTAAAGTTCGACCTGCGCATGAAAAAAAATTAATATTTTCATTTTCTTCTTCCGTATCAAATGGATTAGAGGATATAATGTGATGCAATGAATGCAAGGAACCTGTTTTCAGCGTAAAATCTGGGCTTGAAGAGTTGACAATGACATCAGTGGTCTGTTTCGTGATGTCTCCTGATAACACTTCAAGAAACAGGTGTCTAATCTGCATCCTGTAAGTGCCTTTCGTGGGACTGGAGATCTGGCCAAAGAGACCTTGACAAGGAGAAAGAATCATCACTAAAGGTCACTGTAACTTGGGTTACATGATAGTCCAGCTGCATCCCCAGCAGTGATCACAGTTTTATTACAAATTTGGGACAAGAAGTGAAAATTCAACTTGAGACTAAATAGCTATGGCTATAAAACAACGACCATAATATAAATGTATATATTCACCATGCACGATAACTGTAGTATGAACACAATATAAATTCTTGGTCAACTCAAAAGTGCTGAGTCAGAAACTGATTTCAGTCAAATTTTATTCCGGAACTACTTAAGCTGTATGAATTTATTGAGGAGAAGAAGAATCTGAACAGCATGCAGAGACTCAGACTGTCAAACTCTAGTCTTTCTCTGTAATATGTGAAAAAACTCACTATCATGCAGGGGTGTAAATTGGGAAAGCAGGGCTACCAGGTGTATTTGCCGTAACTAGGTGTGTGTGTGTTTGGGAGATATGGTAAATGCCACGGTAACCAGATGTGTTTACCGTAATTAGGTGTATGTGTGAGGGAGATACGGTAACTGTCAAGATATCCAAGTGTGTTTACTGTAAGTAGGGGTGTGTTCGTGTGTGTGTGTGTGTGTGTGTGTGTGTGTGTGTGTGTGTGTATGTGTGTGTGTTAGAATGGTTTAGTAACTGGCAAGGTAAGCAGGTGTGTTCACTGTAACTTGGTGTATGTATCTGGGAGATATGGTAACTGGCATGGTAAGCAGGTGCATGGGTTGGCGTGGAGACTGGTGTTGGGAAATATCGGTGTGTATTATGCTCATGTGTCAAGGTGAAATGCATTTTTATGCATCCATAGTATTTATATGTCTAATGGTGTGTGTATTCTTTTTTCTGATTCTCCTTCTTCCTGATACAGTATAAGTTTGACAATAAAAGCGTGTCAAATTCAGAGATGATATCCTATTGTGGAAAGAACTGTCACAATAATAAAAATCTAATACAAATCACATTTTCTCATTTATTAATTTTACTAATCAGATGTTACCTTGTCAGCTTCTCAATGCATTATACAATGAAGATCAGTATTACACTTTTAAATCATAAGAAGGTTTACACAGATACTCACCAACGTCATGGGCCAGTTGTTCTGCTTCTGGTTCTTCGTTCAGCCCTTGACTTTTGAATGCTCTACTGAAGGACTGTAAGTGAAGAACAACGTTCATGCATAAATAGAAGAATATGGACATTTTGGAAGCCAAAAAACATTCTTTTTCTGTCTCATAGTGATATACTGATGTGTTACTAGAAATAGAAAGGTAATAGAAAGTTGTTCTGATATAACTCACCTGTTACTGTGGCACAAGATTACTATGTTCTACCCACAGCTCAAACTAGATTCTCTAATACTCTCTTTCATATAGACCTACCCTGGCTATACATTACAGCTACAAGAAGTAAATATTAAAGGAGTTACTACATGTCACACCTTGCTTCTGGGTGAGGTGTGAACATGGCTCCTCTAGGGTCTGTCTTTAAGCAGCTTTTGGCTGACAATTTGTGCCAAAGGTGTTTTTTAAAGTACCAAAACAAGGGAAAGAAAAGGAACAAACAACCTCTTTACTTCACATCTGCAACTGAAAATGACCATCAACAGACATCTACCTCAACCTCGCTCAGAAAAGCAAATTAATTCTTTAAATAGCCTCCTCTTTGCCTATAAGAAGGACTGAACCGTTTTACACAAAATGAATATCACAGGATAACACGGATTAGCATCAAGAAAGCGTGGAGCACAAAATAACACTTGTTACCCATCAAGATAGTCTAGTTGACGTTGACTTGTGCACAAATATCGTTAATGTTCAATTGACTCTTTTCATGAAACATATTGATGGATGAAGGTCAAGCAATTCCTAAAATCCCCAGTAATGAGTTGTCCTATTCAGATGCAGCTGAATACGTGCACTGAAGACACAGGCAATAAATAAGGGTACTAAAAAGCACTGCCACGATTATACGTAGCAGAAAGGGAAAAATGAGTGTTCGAATATGGTGAACGTTTCATGTGGAAATGTAGCCAGCTCTGTTTAAAGCCCAGCTTATCTTAACTGTTAGGAATGAATGAGCATGTCTCCTGCAGTCCTTCAGCTACGACACACCTGCTCTGTCACACTACAAAAGTGTGACCAACAAAAATCGATCAAATATATGTCGACACAAAGGAAGAAAAGGTACTTGTGTCAAATAGAGCTTAAATGGAACATGTCAGAAAAAGCTTCCTGTCAAAGACTATGATCAAAATACCACTGCAAACACATATTTGGATTTTAACAAGTCACACAGTGAAACAAATATAACACAGTTTTAGGGGGTTAATCCAGACAATATATTCACATGCAGGTTGTGCGGTGCATGAGCACATCAGAACACGCGTGAACGTGATCAGTAAACCACGAAATAAAATCTGAACTCAGCACAAAGGTGTTCAAATAGGACAAAATATTAATCAGAGAGATTATGGTATTATTGTGCTGCAGTATGAATAATGCAAAAATAAAGGGCAAACATTACCTCAACTGTCTCAGTATCGCTTGGAGAAACAATGAAGAAAACTTCTTTGAGGTAAAAGGGACACAGTTTGCTGAATATGAAAATTTCCTCAAGCATCAGTTTTGGCACTAGGTCCGTTGGGAAACCCAGTTTACCTGCGCCAATGGCTGGGAATGAAATCGACCGAGCTTCTGCCTTCTCAGCCAGTTTGAGACAATTCTGTACAATTTCTCTTAGATCCTGAAAACAACATTTCATAAACAAAGAGGACATTTTAATACAATTATTGCCTTAAACGTCACTAGCCACTTTTTGTCAAAAAAGCCCCTGCTACACTGAAAAAACAGCCCTGATGTTTTGTACTTATATGAATACATACCGTATGTTAAAGGAGACTGAGGAAATGTACCTCCAACACAGGATAAAATAATTTATCTGTAATTCATAATCATTTATACTGTTATCCAGTGTTCCAATATTATTAGATTGTTCAGTCCTTTAACTGGTTGTACGATTTTCTATATTATTACCAAGACATCCCATATATTGCAATTGGCCTTTGCTTGTTCTTAGTGACTATCATGATTATCGGGACTGAACTCATTTAATGAAGCAATAAATTACATTAGTTAAGTTTGCCGTTCGTCTTGCAAAAAATGCGTTACTCTGAAAATGTAATGTTTAAAATGAAGAAAGCAACTTGATAGTGTTTTTGTGTAGAAAAACTGAAATTTTCTGAAATATGGTGGCATTTTTATTACTGATAATAATGTTTACCACGTTTGCCACTCAAAGACTTGGAGGGATTTTTTCTCAAAAAATGTGATGCAGTATCACATTAAAACAGTTCATGACTTGTGTGACAGCATTCCAATAAGATGTTCTGAAGGCAAATTTTGGTCTTAACTTCTCATGAGATCCTTAACATTAACATATTGTTATTTGTGTTTGTCCTCTGTCGTCCACCTGAGAAAAGCCTTTGCAGCTTCAGGATGATACAGAGACAACATCTTACCTTTTCTGATTGACCTGCACCATTATCCCACTGAGGACACACAGTGTGGAAGACTGTCAGACACTGCAGTCTGTAGCCCTCAGTTACAATAACATCACCAATGTCTGCGGAAGCTTTTCCAATTTCTTCTCGAACAGCATCCTGGAGCTGAGAACCAGCTGTCTGTAAAATGGCCAGGGAGACACCTCTTTTGCTCAAATCCAGGTCTTCACTGATGGAGTTGACAATCACAGTAGACTGGAAACATAAACCAGACAGATGACATGAATTTGTATTATGACAACATCACTTCAGTCATATTAAATTGGTACAGTTTGTACTTTCTACATAATTTGTGTGACATTTTGCAGATTGACATTTATTTAAAATCACTGTATATGGTTTTCTTAAATACAAAATGGGTTACTAATGTCTGAACTGTTCTTTTCTATTGTCAAAAATGCACATTTTCACTTAATATTGTATTATAGCTCCTTTGACTGAGCACCAAGAAAAAGTTATCACAATATAAAAACAGGTGCCTATCTGAATCCTTAATAAAATGGTCTCTGTGTTTCCACCATCTCTATATTATGAACATTCAAATTATGGCTTTTCAAACATGCAAACATTTCCCAGTTTATCTAATATTTTCAGTTCTATTTTCTTCTGTTTTCTGCCTTTGAGTCAAAGCCATTCCTTGGCAATAAAATGCATTAACTTTGTTCACGCTGTTTAGAGTTTGTGTCTAGTGATTATCGGTGTAGGTGATCAATAACAATATAATTATTACTCTAAATGTTTATGAGATGAATTAGTTAGCTAAGTTAGCTAAGAATAATAGAAACAACAGAAACAATTTTACTTTGTCTTCTTAAGTTAGTTTTAGATTTACCGTAACTCAAAAAGAATGAGCATGTTGGCATGAAAAGTCATACAAAGTACTTCCATTCAGTTCTGTTCCAAGATGTTTGCAGAACTTGTAAATAGCATGTATGTTTTAAATTGCACAATTCAAAAAAGATTTTTAATTTCAGTGCAGTTTGAAGTTAACAAAAATTATAACTTTGTCTATGAAAAAGTGGAGGAAAAATCTCAAGTATTTAGCTTTTTTGAAAATGACTTGCAAAAGAATCTTTGGAATTACAATTAGTAACTCTGCTACAGGTAGAGACTTCCAGTCCCAACTAACCAACCAACCACCCAACCAACCGTTAATCTGTTAAAATATTTATTGTATGTACTTTCTTGCCCTTCAGTGTGTAACCCTTCCAGATAAATAAACATTTAACACAAAATCTTACTGTTGCATCCTGGATGTTTCCTTTCCTTAAAATGATGCTTAATCCCTCTTTGGTCTGTATTTCAGCGCCTTCTCTAGTTTTCTGCTTTCCTGCTTGATATTTGTTAATATTTTGTGATGGTTCACCATCCTGCTTCTTTGAGGAATTCATGGTTGACGTTGCCCACACCATGTGGTCCTCTTCAGTTTCTTGAGCAGTAATACTTTCTTCCTGCAGCATCACCATGCAGTTGTAATCTTTCATGAGGATCCCAGTGATCATTTTCTCTTTTTCCAGATAGAACTTTCTTGCCCCAGGCTTGGAAATTCTTAGGGAATCAATGTGAAGAGAAGATGTTAACTGAAGTAATGAAGTCTTCATTTCCTGGACATAGAATCTGCCACCAGATAGTTTTATCTGTGTGCCACCGATTTCAAAATCTACTGCCACATTTTTACTAGTCTTCCAAGACTCTGGTTTGACTTCCTGTATAAACTTGAGAAGCACGACTGATTGAACTGGGACACATTCCTCGATGTGCGTGTTTTTGTTTACAAAACCTGACACGTCTTCATATGCCATCTTCACATTATGACTTATTCCACTTATTGTCATTTTTCCATTTCCAGCATGCTTTATTTCAATTGTTATCTTGGGGGAGTTGTAAATCTTTCTGAGGTCTGCTTCTAAATTCAGCCATTCTGGTTTCCTTAGGAGTTCCTTGTCCTCCATATCAATGGTTTGGCTCATAAAGACATTCTTCAGCTGTGTTTCAGCCTCAAACAAAGCTTGTTCAGAGATGCTGGTTATCTGTACAACCCCTTGGTGAATTTGGTACTGGGCATTGATGTTGTAAGGGCTAAATATCTCCGAAGACATCTCCATATTGTCCACTTTAACAAGAAAGCTCAGCAGACTGGGTTCAACTTGCACACGTTTCTGCTTAATTTGCAGCATCTTTTCCAAAATTTCATTCCTTGTGACTAACACTTCATTAGACAAACCAACAAAGACCAATTTTTTGTCCTGCGGTTTGTAGTCAATTTTCAATTCTGGAAATTTGTCACGCGCTCTCTGCTGAATCCCGTCTTTCTGGAGGACGTAGAACACGTGAGATTCCAGTTCCATCATCTCGGAGACAGTGTTCTTCTCTCTTTCAATCTGACTAGTGACCTTTTGCAGTGTTTCCTCCAACACTGATTTCAAGCTGTCTACACCTTCAGCTAAGCCTGCTATTGTCAGTGTTCCTTTTGCACTGTCAAACTCCAAAGTAACGTCACCTTGCACTGCATTTTCAATATATTTTTCAGTCTTGCTCCAAACAGAAGCGCATACATGATATTCAAATGTCTTGTACTTGGACAGGACTTCATGGAGCATATATCTGGTATTATTCTGCCAATCATCTATGTGCTTCACTGTCAGGTCTCTTCTTTTTAGTAGATCTGGTAAAGGGGAAAGCTTCACAGTAGAGGTATCAATGTCTGCTTCACAGAAGTAATTCTTCATGTGTTCTTTAATCATACCAGTGTGATTCTTTTTATTCAGAAATATCCACAAAGTGTGACTGATGCTTTGAGTAAAGGGCTTTGGCAGGTTCCACAGTGATCTGTCTTTGCCGTAGAGAGCTGTCTCTAAAGACTCATAGTAGGGATACACTCTGACAGGAACTTTACTGATGTACTGTTTTTTGTTTTGCACAGTTTCCACAGCTGAAATCAAAGCACAAATCAGCAAATGTGTAAGTGCAACTAGTAACTGAAAGTCTCAAAAGAAACAAAAGCATATTCCTTAATGCAACTAGCAACCAATGACACCGCAAAGCAGTACACTACTGAAGTGTACCTTTAGGAGCAATGAAAGTGATGATGGCGGCTTGTTCTTCAGGCATCATTTTAATGGCTTTGATGGGGCCTCCGCCATTCTTTTCCCTTTCAAAAGACAACTCCAACAACTCCTCTGTAGTGTCAGATGGCAAATTCTCCACCATCACACTAGTGGGTTGCTCCAAAGGCCTGGCACTGAGGTTGTACTGCTGAAATCGTCTGTCCTTGGAGCAGTTTGCGAGGAACTCTGACGCATCTAAACAAAAGAATTAATGACACTAATTCATTTTGTGTTGATTAAAAAAAAAAACAACTTTTTATCTACTATGCAAGAAGATCAAAAGAACAATAAACTACAGGGAAAAAAGGTTTAATATCAAACGTTGGAATTACAAAAAGTATAGGTATAGTATAGATTAATATAGAAAGGTATAGATTAATCAGCAGTGATTTCCACACATAGACTCTTCAAGCATACTGTGAAAATATGGCTCAGAAACTATGTATATGTATGTACATGCTGGTAAGTGTCTGGACTGTGCAATGGATAAGCAGTTTCTATGGACTTTTGAGTTTTTTTTTTTTAATGTTTTCCATCACCGATTCACGGTCAGTTTAACTATGTTTTTTAACACTGGTCAAAAGAAAAGTATGGTTGCTTTTTGATGACCAGTTACAGTACTACGTACAGCGCACTAAACTTCCTACAGCCCTTCAACCATCTACGGTGCAATGTAACACGTGTACATGCATTTGCACGTGGATGGCTTGGACACACAGACACACAACAGACAATTCAGAGTCCCAGGTCTCCCTGAAACATGTCACTGGGAGGGAAAGGATGCAAAACACAGTGAAAACATGCAAACTGCACACAGGCTGACTGGGTGATCAAACAGGTATTCAGCTACACAGTTCAGGAATCGTGATGCACCACGTCAACTTGTTCCGAGTACAAATTTATTTACTTTTGTTTACATAGGTTTCTTTTATCTGTACTGCTCTGTTTTTCATTAATGGTTGAATTAATATCTTCTAGTATAAGATGTTAATGAGTCTTCATTAAATGTACGGAATATAATAGCTACAAAAGAGCAGAAGGAGCACAGATAGACAGTCTTACAGTACTGTAGAGGAAATAATGAAGGGAAACTCCATTGTGATGTCGCGTTATGTTTCAAAAACCGAAGCTAAAGTTTGGTGTCCATTTTAATGGGACTTAGTGAGATTTTAGCACAGCTGGGCGTCACATCAAAATTTTGATTGTTGACCAGTAATTACATATTTCAGTTATGAGAATTCACATTACAAAGGGTTTTTTTCAAGAATGCATTACCTTCATAAGTTCAGAGAAGACTATTTTTTACTAAATTGAATGCAAGCATAAATACCTACATATTGATAGTCATACTGAAACTACAAAACCTTTAGATATTACAAGAAGACAGCAATGCATTACCTTTATAATATATAGAATACAAGCATGTTTTGATATTTTTGACACTATACTGACATTCACGAAGGATTTCTAATTTTAGTTGTTGCATGTTTATGCTTCACTTACTATTCATCAACTGATGTATTCACACTTTAAACAACTTTACTACTACATGTTTTTACTATAAAGAAAATGAAGCCCAAAATGACTTACCATTAATATTGGTGAAGGATATGACAGCTTTGTTGATGCAATAAATCCATTCTACAGAAAAATCATCCTCTGACACATTGCTGATTTTCTCAACCATTAATCCCAAAATGTCTTTTTGCACATTTTCTGTCACATTTTCCAGCACAATCCTATCAGTCACAAGTCTGTTTTTGTTCTCAGGAATTGCAGCGGCTTGTGGAGCTTTCTTCTCAACACCTGTAGTATGATATACAGTTAAAGTATAAATGATCACAACAAATGTATCAAACCTGAAATATGACAATTTTCACTTATGATGCAATGTGACAAAGACATTAATACAATTCACCTGGTGATTAACTGAATTTAATTGCCATGATTTAATGATCCAATTTAGGGTGGTAGAACTAACAATGGTTTCAGCAAATCTAATGTACCTGTGAAGTATGGCTTAACACTTTTATTTATTTAGCAGATGCATTGCATTTCTAGGCAGTGACATAAATGCTCAGTAAATTCTATGCTCAAATAGACTTTTTAAAATCTGTACACAGTGTCCAAATATAGAATAGAATTTCACTTTTACCTGACTCTTCTTTACTGGGCACCTTTTCCTGTAAAAAGAGAACCTTGACTACACATTATTTTGAAAGTTTTATTTTTCCTAATGTTAATTTATAAAGTTCAGAATAATTTACTGATCGCATTTGTGACAAAATGTATCCAAATGTGAAAGGATGGTAAGTGTGGCAGATCCAGACCTTTACTTGCTCAAGAAAGATATACAAACATGTCTCGTACATATTGAGATGTGCATGACCACAACCTGATAGTCATAAGGAATGAGAACGAGCCGTTTTCATTCCATAAAAACAGACACACCTTTTCTGCTGAATAACTTCCTGGTGTGCCTAACTCTCACATTTCCACTCCCCAGAGCCTGAATGTACTTTCAGGTCATATATTCCAGGAACTGTAATATTTCTGTGACAGACTGTGGAATTCATTCAGCATTTTTATAAAACTGTACCTCTCTTACATAATTCATCCGAGTCTTTTGTTGTAAATTATCTGCCAAAAATAGTAATGTATTTAATGTAACAGTGGTACTTACCTCCTGACCTGAGGTGCCACTTTTAGTCTGTGTTTTTGAAGACACATTCAGATTCACTAACTTACTATCTATGACAATGACGTGGTCCTTCCTTTGAAGGACGTTTTCCCTGGCTAAAGAAGAAAGGAGATGAAGCGTCGAAATTAAAAGTGTGCATTTGCATAGTTTATCATCTTAGAACTGAAACACCACGTTTAGTGAAACGGGATCTTCTTAAAATTGGATGGGCTACTTCAGATTTACTGTTAAATGCATTAAATTATTAGCACAGGCATTATCCATAAAGCATACAAATCAGAAATAAGATTTATTTACTGCAAAAGTTCTTTTTCACATTTCTTACCATCTCCAGATTTGAACCAAACAGTAGCTGAATTGCTGTCCTCGTCATATTCCACCTTACAGTCTCCTCCACCAGATTTTTTTGGACTTTGGAAGTAAATCTGTAGTTTGTTCTTTAATTTAGCAGCATTTGGTGTCCAGTTGCCCAGAATCACCACTGGGTATGCATAGTCTCCCATTCTTCTTTTGGAGAGACACAATCAATTCTCTTCCTATAATTATGAACAGATTTATTAGTTATTACAATATATAAGCACATTCATTTTCTCTTCTTGGACTACAAAAAAGGAAATCGAGATGAATTCCTGCAAAAATGACGGCATCTAGTCTGTATTCCTTTTTCATGTTATTTACCTGCTTTTTGTGGTATTATATTAATAATGTCCGAAATGTTCATAAAGGTAAAACCTGACAAAAAAGGTTCTGTTCATTAAAACATTTCAAGATAATAATTAGATTTGATTGAAATCCTGCATCTGTTAATATATTGCACTGAAACAGTTACATGTATTTATCCATTTGACTCCTGCCTTTTCCCAAGGCACCTTACATTTTACACAGCTGGGTAGTGTTTACTAGAGCAGTTCAGGGTAAAAAAGATGGGCTCTTTCAACCTTTGGTCCTTTGCATGCAACGCAGTGGCTCAGATGACTACATTACCTGCTGCCACAAATATTGTAAACATAAAAAATGGCAGTGCATTTGCAATGTACTGTAAGCTGCAACACACCCTGTATACATTCATGAAAAAAATAAAAATGCCAGGTGGTATGGATTCCTTTTGCTTTGACTCTCAGAGGTTTATTTTTCTCCTAACTCCTTGCTCTGGCCATTTTTGTTTTTTATTTGCAACCACCAAATAGCTTGTGGTAGTATATATCATCATCAGCTGCTTTATTTATTATTTTTGCCTCTTTGTGCTATTTCACTGTGCAAAAAAACACTGTATGAATGAACTTGCCAGCAATAGGAACTGATTTCTACAGAACATATGCTTATAGTGATTTTTATTTATTTGTCAGGACAATAAAATATTTTCAAAATTTTTTGTGCACTGTAGCAATATGTAAGGGTTTTACAAAACCGATCTGGGGAATTCGCCGGCTTCCTCTCAGTCATGAGCATTTCCCACTGTGTAGTTTCCCCACATATTATTACCCACATTCTCTTTGTTCATTTTGCTCTGAGATGAAACATTACATGTGTTTTATACAAAACTGTCACAGAACTTACAGCACGGTGATGTTTTTCATCTCTTGTTTCTCTAATTCAAGAATCAACGTCCTATCACAGAGACCTGGAAGTTTTTAATTCTATAGTGTAATAACTCGGAATGTAATCTTTGCTTGTGCTGTATACAGTAAACCTTTTATTTACTTATTAAACATAATTTGTCATTTGCCAGCTTATAGACGAAAGTAAAAGTAAACTGCCTGTCTGAACATAGAGATGAAAAATGAATATTTGGAAAGAAAGCTATTATGAACCATTTCTTGTCCAAGTGCAGTTGCCATGTTGATGCAGGAGCCTGGTTACACTGTGAAGGCACCTGTGCAGGAGGAGCGGTGCAAGACAAGGGTTTCAGTCCCATTACAAACACAGACCTTGGTACATGACAGCATGATGCCATTTCCCAGAAACAAGATCATCTGCAAACTACCATCTACTTTTCATCCTGGTCTGCCCTGATTTTTAGGTTCAGCTGTGTTAAATACTACATTACTAAAAAACTACAAACAAAACTACAAACATTACAAACTACTACAAATACTACAAAAAATACTACATTTATTCTTTATTACCACACGACGCTAGTAGGAGAACTTCCACTTGCACTAACCCGAGAATTTAGCAATGTTTTACATCACAGCGATGGTTCTGTCAGTGAGAAGACAAAACCACGTGATCGATATGAGTGAATAATGTGTAGCGCAGGGTCGCGGTGGTCCAGTCCGGCCTGGGCTGCATGTCAGCCCATAAAATACAATTTTACACGCAGGTACCAGAAAACGCACAGATACAAATTTGGAGATTATGTAGTGAATCCAGAAAAACGATAAATGATACGTTTTAACAAACTTCACCTTACCGTATAAACGATGAGTGAGGCGTATTGAGCAAACAGACGCTGTACCTTACCTGAACAATGTACATCAGAGTATTCTTCTCAAGGAATATAGGAGACCGATTGCTGAATGGTTGTTTTCAAGATGGTGGCTTGATGAAAATGATAAATAAAAAAACCATACTTTACAAAGCCGTTTCTGTTTTAAATCCGTACACATCAGTTCGGCAGGAAAAGTAAAATATTTACTACTGTACGCCCATATTCGCTCATTGGGAAGTCATGAAAATTTGAATACTGAAAGATGAAGTGAAGTTTAAAGCAGAGAAAGTCTGAAGCAGCGATGTGAAATAATGTCGTTGTGTGTGAAAGTGAAAGTAAGCAAACCCCCCCCAGACACACACACACACACACACACACACACACACACACATGGGGGGGGGGGGGGGGGGGGGGGGGCAGCCGCTCGCACTCGGACCCAGAACTTCACCCAGAGTCATGAGCGGGTTTCCACAGAGGGCCCGGGTCATAACTATTATTTTGTCTGTTTTAGCACTAAGTTCAGGATTCACTTTTACTTTCAGTTCTTAGCAAACACGTGTCTATTCATTATTTAGTTTAGATAAGAGGCAGGTTTTTTTGAAGACACAGAGACCCCAAACCATGTGCTTTTGTGTACTGCGAATCACTGCAACTGCCAGGTGAAATCCTTCTCTGCTGTTTTTATGGTTTCTTGTAACTGCAGTCCTTTCCTACACTTCTGCTCTGGTTGGTTATGAGTTATGAGCCGTGCCTATGTTTATGATAAGATAAGAAATTAACTCTTCAAGAACTTCTGTTGAGAACAGCCTAATTCACAATGACAAGAATAACTCCAAAAACTTCACAACACTGTCTTTGGAGATCTATAATTATATTCATGGTTAGTGTACTTTTGTACAGGATTTTTATAATAACTTGGCGTAAGAAAAGGCATGTGACCAGAACAATATGTTTGGCAGTTTTGTTGCTCAGTCTCTTATCCTGAATGTTTTTGTCCAAAGTGATTTACGATTTTACTCATTTATACCAGATGCTTGAATCGAACTCTGATTTATTGTTTAAGAGGTGGCAGAGCTGGGCTACTCATTGCCACATTTGAATCTGGATCAGTGTGTGAAGTTTGCGTTTTCCAACTGTGTCTGTGTGGGTGTCCTGACTAGGAAGTACGTAACCTGACTAGTCCAGCCCTCTGGCAGCTGCCTGTGTCAGAAAGTGTAGCAGTGAAAAGGTAAAAAGTAACGACACCTTACATAATCACAGTACTGTTTTACCAAAAAAGTGGTTGTGTTTAGTGTTATTAGTTCTGTGTGAAATACCTGCACTAAATTTCAGTTCTGTGACATGAAAAACAAAGCTGTGCATAAAGAACAAACAAACAAAAACAGAGATTAAGCTTTATGGATATAAACAATATAAACAATGTCTCCATAAGACCACCAAAAACATATTTTAACATTAACTAAAATTTGCTCTTATAATTTTCATTTCAGGTATCATCTTATGCACTGAATCTTATTTTCCATGTCATAACTACATTTCCTATATAACAATTTCAGAAATGACTGATTTGGCAGAACAACCATTTTTGTACAAAGCTTTTATTTAGTATGCATGCAAATACATTAATGATTTACTGTTCAAAAGTTATTTTCAGTATGATTAATTTTAACTAAAAACACTACTTCTAAGTATTATGCTACCATATTTTTTTCTAAATAAGCCTTTTATATGATTTTTCTTTAGTATTGTATAATGCTGTTGTAAGCTGTTGCTGTCCTCTGGTTTCATTTCAGGGAACAACAATGTCACCATCATAGTGAACTGGCCAGCCTTTTTCACAAGCTATTCTAATTTTCCTAGTGCTCTTGTTGCCCGCTGTATTCACAGTGGGGGGGTCGTTCCCCTGATTTTAGAGTGCATGTGATCACTGGAAATGGTTTGGTACTTGTAAAAAGCCCATTGTTGTTCCTTGTCCCAGCGTTCCCACAGACATCCTTTATTCTGTTTTTTGAAGTGCTGTATATGAAAGTGTTAACATCCTTGCATATTTTTTGCCCATTTTCTTCTCTGTGAATGCCTTCCCTATCAATCACACTGGTACATTTATTCTCTTGCATGTTATTTTTAAAATGCTGTTTCCTAAATTTTATATATCTGGGCTTCACATCATCTGGCTGACTGTAGACAGATACTACAGCACACAGGACCAGGAGAAGAACCAGGGCACGATGCTGCAGCTGTATGTTCATCTGTGCAAAAAACAGAATTAGAGAATTTCATTGTGTCATCACTGGCCCACAGCGCAATGAGCGTCACCTATTGGTATCACCAGTGTTCATGTCACTGCATTTATTCCATTTATACATCAGAAGACATAAATACTCATTCCTAATTATATTAACCATACATCCACATTAAACTGTCATGAAGTCAGCTTTAAACTTAACATACAACCAAACACACAGTACAAGTTATTTACAGTAAGTGAAACATTTTCAGCACCAAAACTTGTTAACTATGTGCTTCGTGTTTTGTGAGGCTGATATTAAGGCAAAGCGACTGATGTAGTAATTAAAAGGTAACATATTAATACAGGGACATCTATATATACATCGATATCAAAATCTATATACATATAAACAGTATATTGACTTGACCATTTGAACTCAGAAGTTAACATACCTTTGGATATTTTTGTCAGGTAAAGATGGTCTTCTTTTCTTTTGTCAGGTAGAGCAGATTTTATATCTTCTTCTAAAAATTAACACCAAAGTTAGCAGAAAAAAAATAAAAAAGATGATAAAATGACCATTATTTAAAATTTTGATTTAGTGAAGAAACTGACATAAACCCGTGTCCAGTGAAACGGTGGCTGTCCCTAGCATATACCCAGAGTGTAGAGCATAAGGCAGACCAAGGTACATAACGGACAAGTTTTTTACAGTGTGCTACTACATAGCTGCTCCAGTCAGGACAGAGGTGATACTGCGCAGTCTCACTTGCCAGAACTGGCGGGTCTGCAGAAGAAGGTATAATGATGACATCAGTGAGGCTGCTGTTCTGGGAGAGAATAGTGCTTATTTTTTCGTATTTGTTCATATTTACCACATTTGGAACTGTTCTGTAAGTGTATTAAATCAGGGTTTAACTTTTACTTCTGGGTTTTGATTATAACTTTCTACCATTCTCCTAAATACTTTTTCACATGTCAGCATGTGCCAGGCCCAAGCAATGACCAGGCAGGAGGGAAGTGAGGGGATTTGCCATGTTTTTTTTTTTTGGCCCCAAACCTTACATACCGTAGAGACAGACCAAAACAGAGACCTTGAACCACAACAGAGCCTCAAAAAAACAAGACAACTCTAACCCAACCACCTCCTCGCTCTCTGGGCTGGGCTTTTAAACTTTCCATGGTAAATCAGCACCTGATGTGTTTTAATGTGTTTTTGGTCGAACGCAATTTGATTTTTAATATCTTTACTTAATTTTAGCACTGATCTGCTAAAAAAGAAAAATTGCAAAATCACAACTTCATCAAGCTGTGTACAATTTGTAAAAAAAGCACAAATGAGACTGTGTGTGTCCGTGCATGTGCGTGCGCACACACAGCTGTGTGTTACATGATCGCCATCTGGTGTAAAATGTACACACCTTTAAGAAAGCTGTGATGTATGAAGGAGCGATACCTCATGGGAAAAGTGGATGTAATGATAATGTATGTGCTGTTAAAAATGTAAGGTAAAACAAGTTTGTCTTGTTGTGTCTTTAACAGGAGATCCATATTTAAATATCTTATTCATGATTGGTCAGTGGATATTTACATGCACCTGCAATAAACTTGCTTTTGTTTACAAATCTGAGTAGACTTTTCATTCACATTGGACCACCTCATTACACTGACCAGCGCGTGTGTGCGCGCGTGTGTGCGTGCGCGTGCGCGTGCGGTGAAGATCCCCTGT
Source organism: Arapaima gigas (assembly GCA_900497675.1). NCBI lineage: Eukaryota > Metazoa > Chordata > Actinopteri > Osteoglossiformes > Osteoglossidae > Arapaima > Arapaima gigas. Next base: position 12,321 of record UFQX01001374.1, on the reverse strand, counting down.
GTGTTGTGCTGTGGTGCTACAAGGAGTTTTGCAGTGTTTCAGTGATGTTTGAGAATGCTACTTTGGGAGCTTTCAGATGAGCTGAAAAACATAATTATCTTTCTCTTAAGAAAAAAATGACAATAGCTGCCTCTTTCTGTTTATGTGGCTTTTTGAGGAACCAAGTAGACAAGTAAATCGAGGGACAACTATATATACAGTATATGCTGGTGTCATCTCGAGTTTAAAATATCTCAGCAACTGAAACTGCATGACTGTGCCTGTTAATAGGTTGTAAATAAGTAGTCCATTTGCGTTATTAAGTGCAAAAATTGGCAGAGAGGATTGCTGAAAGTTTCTTTAGCTTGGCGTTGATACTCTGTAGCTCTGATTGAACCTCTTCCAGCATCTTCATCTGAATTTCCGTGCTATAGAGTTGGCTTTTTATCCAAGAAAAAAAGTCATTACGCTTAATGCACCTGCCTCCATGTTGAGCATAGTGTCTTTAGCGACATGCTGGGGTATGTTACTTATATCAGTTATTTTAAATCAGCTTCAAATGAGTTTGATAATTGTTTCTACTCTTGCAGCAAGGCATATCTCTAATTCTTCTTAAAAGTGGTCTTAAATCACAGTATATTGAAGAAAAGAATAAAACTGTGGGTATCTGGAGCAGCGGTGAAAGTTAAACAGCCATCTTCCTCTCAGGCCATGTGACCTCCCCATAAAATTATATCTAATGGAGAAATGGAGGTTCATCTAGGTGGTATTTATGCTGGGTTCTGTATGCTCTAAAAACATTATACAGCACCAAATATAACTGGAAAAAGTCATGCCCAGTCACATTCTCACTGGTCTGCAAGAATCACAGTGTTAGTATTATAACTGAGTTAACGTTAGGCCAGAATCAGAATATTCTCTTTTGCTGCAGAAAAGTAATAGTAAAGTTACTGATTTTATTGTAACTGAGTAAAATGTGTGGCCTGAAAAATAAAGCCATGCATAAAGAACAAACAAGCAAACAGAGACTGAGCTTTATAGATAGGGATTGTTTATATATTTATATAGAAATTACTATTATTATTGTTTTTGATTAATTACAGAAGGTTGGAAGAAGATGTACAAACCCATCATTCAAACGGTGGTCCACATTCTGCCTTTATATCACTATGGCTTATGGAAAGTAAACATTTTTAAATGTCACATTCCTTACTATTCATGCTATTCCTGTATAATTACAACAGTTTTCAAAGAATAAATGCCATTTAAGTTGCTCACCAAAGACTAACAGTACCTGATGACCAGTGCAGGAACATTGTTTGGTTATTTTAGTCTAAATCACCAGGTGATGGCACTCATGTTCAAGTAAAGTCACACTCCACATCAAGAGAAATAAGCAAATGTTTAATCTGATGTATATGCAATTGTTCATCCACCTCAAAAAATGACTATGTGAAACCCCACATGCTGTTGCTGTGCATGAGCTGTGGCCTTATGATGTACTTATAAGTTTTGTTTATGGAATCACAGTGTTTCACATTACCAGGTTACACAGAGCCTGAAATGAACTGTTAATTCACTTTGTAGCTATAAAAAGCTGTGTAGATTTAAATCTGGGTGAAATAAATAAATTGACACTGAGCGCTGCCTCTGATGATTAACCTCATATCCTGAAACAGACTGTGACAGCAGTTCAAGAGTTAAGTAAAATGTTTGAAGAAAAAGCTCTTTTGGGATATTACGTTTTTATATTGTACACAGTAAGCAACTGTGGCCCCTAAAGTGAGCATTAGTGAATGNGAAGAAAAAGCTCTTTTGGGATATTACGTTTTTATATTGTACACAGTAAGCAACTGTGGCCCCTAAAGTGAGCATTAGTGAATGTGGTCCAAAAAAAGGCACGGTCATTGGCTTTTGTGAAAATTATTATTATTATTATTATTATTAATAATAATAATAATAATAATAATAACATTTTTTCCTCACTACTTTCAGTATAATAGTCCATATTATATGTCATCATCATCAGTTTAGCAGCTGTGGTTACTGACCAGTCAGCTGTAGACATGGTCGGGACGTTTTGGGACGATGTCTTTATTTGTCACATTTCTAAATCCTGTTTGATTCTGACAGCACAAAGACAAGTTAAACACTCAGAGGAGGATATACAGATGCCGGACTCCTGTGTAGACTATTCAGTGTAAGTACAGATGCTCAGCAAAGTTGTTGTACTTTCAAAAGAGGAATGGAAAAGAAAATAACCAACAAAACATTCAGTTTGCGGTTTGGAGTGGGTGTTGGCCTCAGGTCAATAATCTATTTTAGTTATGTGACACAAAGGTGCCCCTTAGTCAATTGCCACCAACAGGTCAGCTGTTTTTATTTGTCCAATCGAATTTTGGCAGAGATTTGTCCACCTACTGCTCTGGCTGCAATATTGCCATTTTAACTGCATTTTGATTTTAATACATCCAAGTGGTTTCATCAACAGAAGACGACCTGAAGATGATGGCTAGAGCTTTTGTCTTCTTCATCGTAATACGTAAGTAACACTAACAATATCATTGCTAAAGTATTCCCTTTACAGCGCATTATTTTAATGTAATGTTTCAACAAATACTAATACCTTTTAAGCCAAAATGTAAATTTTGCAACCTTTGTTTTTTTTTCAGACAAATCACTCACTAATGATGTTTTACATCCTAACCTGATGTTGACAGCACAGCCAGGAGAGAACGTGACCCTGACATGCGATGTCCCCAGAGCTGATTTTAACTCAGTTGTCTGGTTCAAGCAGCCTGTTGGACACACACCTCAGTTTGTTGTAGCATCATACAGATATTCAACAGATTACACGCTTTACAATGGCTTTAATCATACAAATCGATTTGTCCTGCGAAAAGAAGGAAGCGTTTTTAATCTTCACATTTATAAAATTAGGTCTTTGGATTCAGCCACTTATTACTGTGCTGTTGTGCATGTACTTAAGATACAGTTTTTAAGAGGAACGTTTTTAAATATTCAAGGTAATTATTGATCAAGCAAATCACATTTACTAATGTGTTAGTTTTGCAATCATACATGAAAAGCACATAATTTTTAAGTTGTAACGTATAGTGGAAATTTTAATATAAATGGTGACTGGCAAAGTGTTTTTCTATCATAACTTCAGTGTTATGATGACGCTATAATAAGATTTTGGTTTGATTTATTCAGATTGCAAAACAAACACACAGGATGTTTTTCAGCGCTGGCATCTCGCTACAGACATCTGGTACAGCAGCCAGTATCTCAGACAGTCCATCCTGATAGCTCTGTGACTCAAAATACATTAATGTAAAACTAAAATAAGTACAAAAATGTTTTTTTCAGATTCAAAGAAGAAGCTCCGTGGCCAGACAATAATCCAGCAGCCTGTGTCAGAGTCCGTCCTCCCAGGAGACTCTGTGACTCTGCAGTGTACAGTAGACAGTGGGATCCGTGCAGGAGAATNAGTCCGTCCTCCCAGGAGACTCTGTGACTCTGCAGTGTACAGTAGACAGTGGGATCCGTGCAGGAGAATACAGTGTTTACTGGTTCAGGCGCGGCTCAGGAGAATCCCTTCCAGGACTCATCTACACCCATGGAAACAGGAGTGATGAGGCTGGCTCTCCTACACAGAGCTGTGTCTACAGCCTCCCCAAGAGGAACCTCAGCCGCTCCGATGCTGGGACTTACTACTGTGCCGTGGCCACATGTGGGGAGATACTGTTTGGAAACGGGACAAAACTAGATATTGAAGGTAGGTTTAAGTGTATTGTTATTACTCTTAATACTGTTGTGTGTCTAGTTTGATTGTTAAAGAACACGCAGCAAATGCTGAGAAAAGACATTATCTAATATAATATTCTCACACAGCCAGTTTGTTTAGAACAAATTTTTGCATATGACACAAGACTCACCAAAGCATTTAGGTTGGATTTTTTTTAATCTTACTTTAAGAATGTAGTTTTAATCATTTCAAAGAGCTGTTTTGGAATTGTAGAGTTTTGTTGCAACCAGAGCAATTTCACAGAACACAAGGAAAGTAAAAACTAAACCCAATGTTGCAGTTTTCACGATTTCATTTCAACAATGTGAAAACATGTTCAAAGCTAGAAAAGAATAAAAGCAGTAGAAAATTTAAATTAGATCCAAGAGGCAGAAAAAACCCAGCTGCTGCAGTTGAACCAGCGCCGATTATGCCTGATACATGGAATTAAAGCTATAGAATGTTAATTTGCCAGTATGCTTTATTAGAGCAGATTTTTCACTAAAAACAGGTTTGTAGACCATTTGTCTTTCGAAAACACTATTACCAAATTTTCCCCTCATTACAAAGAAAATGCCTTTCTGAGAAACCCTTTGTAACACAAACTCTCGTAAGTCAAAGATCTAATTATCATATTGGTAAACTGGATATTTCAGTTTGAGAAAAACAAAAACTGCATTTTGTTCCAGTATTTCCATGTGCTTCATCATATATTTACTTTACATAGTTTTGTTAGCACGTTCAATTTTGGGTGTTCAGTGACATTATATAGGTGATAATTACTTTGCTTTGTTTGTAATTCATACAACTTTGTCTGATATTTTAACTCTTGCACATTAAGTGTTGAATAAATGAACCATTATTATTAATAAATTTGTCTTCGTTGTTGTGTAGCAGTTTGGCTACAGCCTCAGTTGTAATTCAATGTAAATTCAGACATTGAATCTGGACTTGCATTTGAAATTATTAAGTAATTTATAAGTAAAATTAATATACTATAAATATTAAAATGAGAATAATATCTGATATATGTCATTTCTGTGATAACGTCTGCTTTAATAGATGAGATAGGGGAATAAGAAGTTCAGTAAATAGAGGAATGCAGTTTATATCAATCCATAATGAGAACAAATTCTGAAAATTCTTTTTTTTAAGTATTTTTTGTTTCATTTCTGTTTACTGCTCTGTTTACCACTACATTACAGTTAGGGATGACTGGCTAAAGTGATAAGTGCAAAGAAACATTATCGTGAATAGTGTTAAACATGTATTAATTTCGTTACTTACAACAACGTACCCATTTGCACGGTACTGCAGAATCTACTGTGGCAAACTTGTATACTCAAAAACCAGAGGCGGCAGCTCTAATCACTGCAGTAACTGCTGAAAAAAGTACAAAGTAACAGAATATAATGATGCACTTTTATTACAAATTTCTAAAGACGTAAACTTGCATTTTAGTCCATGATTACTGGCTAAAGAAGGACTGGTGAATTGAATCCAAAGGAAGAAAATAAAATAGAAAAATAATGTTGTTTCTACATGTTCACAATGTGATTTATGTTTTGCAGAATCTGCTGTGGATCCAGTACTCCTTGGTTTGGGAGTCACTTTGTTTTTTTCCCTCATTTTTATTACAGGCCTTGTTTGCTACATATGTAAGAATAGACGCTGTAAACATTGCACAGGTAATACGCACTTTTAGAAGAATTTTAACTGATTCCTGTGTCTTCACTGAGTTTGTTGGAGGGAAAAATATTCAAAATGTCATTTTAAATCATAATTTTTAGGGAAGAATCCTGCACATTCGACTCAGCCAGCCCAGCATGTTGACTCCACGATAGACAAATTCAGTGATCAGGTATATCGAACAGTCTATCTGGCACTTTAAGTAAACTGGCTGTCTGAATAATGGGAGAATACATTCTACTGCACTCTTTTACTGTATTTGTGCACTTCTCTTCAAATATGTTGAAATGTTTCTTTGAATTATACATCTCCATAACATGCTCTTTGTACTAATGCATTTTCTTATTGATGAATTAACAGAGTTACAGATAATACATAACTATAAAATCAACAGTGTTTGTTTGCAGAAAATACCTTTCTGTGACCGCTAGTTTACAAGTTTGAAATCATTGTTTAGAAAAATGTGCTGAAATAATTTTTTTTCTTACAGTACCATGACACAGAAATGCTGAATTATGCCGCCTTACATTTTCCTGATGTGAAAATTAAAAGAGGAAGAAAAAAACAAGAACTGGGAGAAAAGGCCATCTACTCAGGTGTGAAATGCCCAAAGTAGAAATAACATTCTCCCCGCTAGTGTCAAGACTTTACAGATTCATGTATCTCCTTTTTATTTGTGTAAACAATATAAAGGATCCTTCTAATGCAAGAGAGAGCCACATTTTTCTAAAAGTGATCTTAAAGGGTGTGAGGTACAATAATTCAAATGTTCCCATCATTGTCTGGCACTGGCAGTAGCCAGTTTAAAAGTTAAGAGACTCCATGCAGGAAGAGGACCTCTAAGTACAAGTGTTACTTCTGAAACTGCTCTGAAGGTCAACTTGCAATTTTGTCATATTACGACTGACTAAATATGGCATTTTTTCACTGTTTATAATTTGTTAATGATGTAAACAAGACATTGCCTAAACTAACATGTGATTTCTGGATATAGACTTAGATCAGAATCCTTGATTGTTATTTTGTTCCCTTTTCTGTGCATCTATACCTCCCATCACTCAGGACCACTGATGTACACAAAACCCTTGCAATACAACCCCAGATGAATAGCTCTCTGTTTCCCTCCACTGTTTCCTTGTTGAAACACACACCAAGCCTAGTGTCACGGTGCTGGCATGTAGGAATGCAAAGGGAATTGTCATATGTCATCACACTTTAGCCTCTGTGCTTCACAGTTCAAACAAGTAACACCAGTGCAGTCCTTCACATTTTGTCTGAAAGTAAGTTCCTTTTGCCAATCATTTGCTTGTTGGCCCTGGCCCCTCATGGATAAAAGAAAACTTCCTCACATACTGCTCCCATACTAGTGCGGACATCCATTAGCATGTCACCCGTCAAGTTCAGATCAAAGAAGCTGTTCTTTCTAGCTGTTTCTTTCGCAGATTTGATATGACTGTCTTGTACACTGGGGCAAACCCCTGCTGTATAGGACCCAGCCTTCAGCTAGTAAGTAGTAAGCATCCTGAGAGCTCATGCAGGCGGGTAGACAGACTACAGCAGTTCAAGAACTGCACTAAATAGGCCCACATCCTATTATAATGGCTGACACAAAGAGAACTGTAGAGTGGACATTTCAAACTCAACACTTCAGTTTTGCAGGTTTAAAAAAAGTTGCCAAAAAAAGGTCTTTATTCTCATTTAATTATTATGGGATTTCAAACATTTATGTTGTCTATACTTCAGAAAGGCATTTTCTTGAACACAGTTAAGCATTTTAAATGTGTAGCTTTTGCATACAAGTGAGAAGTAACAGTAGTATTATACATGGTTGGAGCTGTGGTGCTGTGAAGACAAAGGTTTTGGATGTAGCGACACAGGGGAACTGGAAACACTGTGGACTTTTAAAAAAACACACTGATTTCACATGTAACTATGGAGGGGGTTTGATAAAAGCCAGTCAAAGTTCCCCCTCTATTGCCCCACTGCCTAAAACAGACTTGACCCTGTGTGTCACAAGGTTATGCGGATTATTTGCACTAAAGAAAAAGAAGACAAAACTGCTTGCAAACATTTGCAGACTATAGCCAGGAAAGTGCTGCAAGTGTTTTAAACACAATTGAACAGATTCTTTAATCACAACTAAATTGAAACTTCTAATGCTTACATAGGAAAGGATAATCTTCACTTCATGCATGTTCTGTGGTGGTTCCTCTGTTGATAAGACAACTTTATTTTCCATAGAGAACCAAATAGCAAAATGAGCACGAATTTCTGAAGCATAAGGGTCAGCAAAGTGGACCTCCTGCTTAATTCATCATCCACTACAGGGGGTTTCTGCCCAGAAGTTTATTTAAAAAATGAATAAATAAAATAGAAATTTCCCATTATTTGGTCCTTTGTCTGCTATAAACTGTTATATATTTGAAAATCATTACTGCTAGCATTACATCTAAGTGCCATGAAAAGGCCAATATTCCTGTAGCTGCCTGTGTCAAGTTGTAGACTCTGGTTCTGACCTAGAAGGCCTTCCGACAGGAGCTGATCACCCGCTGCACCCCAGCCAGACTGCAACCCTCCTCCACTTTCAGTTGCTTTTTCTGGTTCTAGGCAATGAAGGGTTCAAAATTAACAGCATGAAGGCTCCTGGTTCTGGTTTGAAATTTGATGCACAGGTACTGCTTAACATAAAGGCTACTTAATATTTATAGCATTTAAAATTCTCTCTCTAACAAGGCTGAGGAGTTACTGATGTCAAACGCAGCATTTAGTAACGTCGGACACAAAGTACATAGTCATGCTTTTGGATTTTCTCATTCTACGCACACACACACACACACACACACACACACACACACACACACACTCGTGCATTTTCTCATTCCTTAAACACACTCATACATTGATGCAGTTTTTCACACACATACTCTTTCTCTCTCTGTCTCTCTCTCTCATCTCACACACATGCTCTACACACATACTGACATAACACATGTAGACAAATTCTCTCACAGTCCACACATGGGGTGGTGGGTGGGCACTAGTTACAAGATACAGAAGGGGTTTCATGTTGACATAAGACACAAAGGTAAATTTTCTAGTGCCCCACACACAAACACACACACACACAAATGTATTGTGTGCGTGTCACTACAGATGGTGCATGTGTTGCAGTCAATTCCATCTGTGTGATCAAACAGTGGAGCTGTTATATGTGGGCAAATGAAAATATATATAAAAAAGTAATCCTATGAGACATACAGCTCTGCACACTTTAGTGATGTAGATAATAATATTGATATTATGGTGATATATGTTTTGATTTTTCCCTTTCAACTTGACTACAACTGGCAAACAGCATTGACAGTACTTATGTACTAAATATAACCACTTTAACAATAAAAGAGATTGAGTTTGTTGTTATTATGTGTCATTTCTCACCTTTCCATCACGATACCTTGCCAGGTCGCACAGCTAGGTAACACAGCGAGTTATTTCTACATGCAACTATTCCTGTCGAGTATGTTCTCAAAAGCAGTGGCATTGGACTGAATGACTGTTTTTGGAGAATTGTGTCTCCTCATTTCTGTCTCTCCCATCTGCTGTAAAATGCAGAGTCTGCTAAATGAATTAATGTAAATACAATATACTGACAATCTAATCTGCGTTGAGTTCATCACAGTTTTCAAGAGCTCTTGGGAATGTGCTCTTAGATCTGATATTGAGGACAGGACACTCAAGGTGTTCACTGCCTTTCATCAGTGGAGCTGCAGACGTCGAGCTGGAATTCACACAAATAGCAGCACTGAGTAGAAATACTAAACATAAAAATATCAAATACTGTTAAGGTGCTTTCAACAACAGTGTCAGCTGCAACAGTGGTAAACATTGTGTGCATTACAAACCAGGAACAAGTATAGAGTCTGTAAATAGTGTCCATAACAGGGTATTTGTTTATCTAAGGAGAAGAGGTACTATTCTGGTACTATTCTGTGAGATGCTGGATGATTTGGATGACTGTGTCTTTTCATCACATTTAGCTATTTAAAGCACGTTCGTGTTTCTGATTTTGGCTACTTCCTCTGTTTTATTTTATTTCACTGAAGACTATCTTAAGGAAACACTGAGATAACACAAAAGGGGGCTTATAGGTGGCACAGTATGAAATAGTGTGAGAGAATCTGAAAGGTTTTTCTATTTTGACAAAAGGAACATTTAACACTGGGATGCAACCTATGGAAAGTGTTTAGTTTTTTAATACCTTGCCTGCTGGAATTCATTTCAGTTTGTTCAAATCACACACATAATTAATAGAAGGGGTTTCACACTGACATAAGACACAATGGTGAATTTGCTGCTGCTGAATAAGACATCTTCACGACTTTACATTGACATGTGAGTACATAGTCTCGTCCTTCAATTCTCTCTTCTTTTGTCCACTTTTACCTTTCTTGTCAGCAAAGTGCACGGCCGCATAGTTCAGAACTTCTGTATCTTCATACTGTCAGATGGCAAGAAATAAGAACCATAGGTAGTTCGCTACACCACACTGATAAACTCAATCACGGTGAGAGCAGACTCAATCCTTTCTAGCTTATGGAGGCCAGTGCTGGACAGAAGGTTCTGAAGGTACTAAGTCCATGTAGTAGACATCAACTCCACAACACTTAACAACAAAAGAGTACATATTTTTCAGATAGTTGACAGGACAGAATTATGCCCATTTAGTGGGAAAGAAGTCTGGAGAAAATCGTGACATTAACGAGAGGAATTTTTCAACGTTTTGCAGTGCTCAGGTCTCCCAGTCTACCCTAAGTGCCAGTTAAGGTCTTATATACCTTTTCACTGATGCCATCTGTCATGGAACCATCATGGTGTGCTGGTTGGGAAGCTGTTACATCAAACACAAATTAGTTTATAATTAAAACCAGCATATTTGATAATGTATAAATTCAGAAAAGACAATAGGGAGTGAATAAACACTATTCATAAAACATTTCTTACCTGCACAGTACTTACAGTGTGTGCTCTTGCAAATGTAGAGAACAAGGACAGCGATAACAATGAAACACAAAACTAAAGCAGTTCCCAAACCAAGGAGTACTGGATCCAGAGCAGATCCTAAAAATTACACAAATAATACATTTCAAATTTTTCATGTTGGACACATCAGCTTTTTTTGTTTGTTTTTTTTATCTAAAGTCTTTACACAAAGATAAATTCAGCCATCTAATCAGTTACAGTAATATGAAAAGTATAATGAAAATGTACTATGTTTACTATGAAAATTTGCTCATTAAATATATTATGATATATTTTTATTTGCTCACATCCTGCATGGTTGTAAAAACAACACTGTAATAGTGTAAAATGAAATAACATAATGAAACAGGTTATGTAGAGCTTTTTTCTGTGATTTAATTCCAAAGTTGTATTTATACTTTTCAATGCACACTTCCTCATATTATCAAGAAAAAAAAAATTGAAAAAGTTTCAGGTTTTAAGAAATTCTAAAACATTCTAAGACAACACAAGTGAAGATGGGGAGAACATACAAACACAGTTTGCAAAGATGTGTGTTATGAAATTAACAGGTTTTTCTTTTGTCATTAAAGATCCTTTTTCACCAAACCTGTGAGTTAAGAATAGTATAATGTGTACAGTAAAATATTAATGTGAATAAGGCCTGCAGGCATAAAATACAAAACCTACCTTCAGTATCCAGTTTGTCCCATTTCCAAACAGTATCTCCCCACATGTGGCCACGGCACAGTAGTAAGTCCCAGCATCGAAGCGGCTGAGATTCCTCTTGGGGAGGCTGTAGACACAGCTCTGTGTAGGACAGCCATTCTCATCACTCCTGTTTCCATGGGTGTAGATGAGTCCTGGAAGGGATTCTCCTGAGCCACGTCTGAACCAGTAAACATTGTGTTCTCCTGCACAGATCCCACTGTCTACTGTACACTGCAGAGTCACTGTCATGCCCCCTGGTCCTGTGACTCCGCTGGTCTTGATTGCTGATCACGTGCACCTGTCTGCTGTTAAGTCATTATAAATACCTGTCTGTCTGAAGTGATCTTTGCGAAGTATTGCCATGTTCCCATGTGTACTAAGCACTCTGTCTGTTTGCCACACTGGTTAGTGACCTGCTTTGTCTTACGTCTTTTGCTTGTGTTTCAAATCTTGTTTGCTTTGTTGCTTGTATTGAACTACTTCCTGGTTTTGACCCACGCCTGTTTTGTGACCACGACTTTGGAATCTCCTTCAGCAATAAACAGAGTTCATCACTTTATGCCTGCATGTGTCTACACCCTTCCTTCAGTGTGACAGTCAGAGTCTCCTGGGGGGACGGACTCTGACACAGGCCGCTGCACCACCATCATGCTGGTGGATTTCTGTTTTTCATGCCCTGAATAAGATTTTTTGAGATTTAGAAAAATGAATTCCAACAATAGAATTGTTCATATGACCATTTATTTCTATGCTTATCCATCGTGCAGCAAATATCTTTTACTGCGCTCTGTAACAGACTAATTCAGTAATCTTCTCTTACAATATGATTAAAATTATACTGTGATATGCCAGTGTTTTGGTAACATAGGTTAAAAAAATAAACCCTGGAAATTTTTTATAATTATAATATAAATATATCAGACATATGTACATATTACATTTCTATTTATCATAAAATGTTTAGTCTTGCAATCTAAATTCTAAAGGTGTAACCAACCAGCTTTAAAAGATAATAAATTACATGAAATTTATATTTACCCTTCACTACGAGTGATGTTCCAGGGGAGGAGAGGTGAGGGGAGTGTGGTAGAAGGGGACTTAAAATGGAGCCGCTGGTCTTATCTAGGAAACAT
>UFQX01001373.1:0-49276 GCA_900497675.1 Arapaima gigas | reverse complement strand
ACCTCCCTCCTGGCCTGTTCGACTTCACCGAAACGGGCGTTCAACTTCCCCGAAATACGCATCAACCCGTCCATAGTCGACTTTCACCTGCGTCAGTGCTTCCTGCTGTCGACCGGCGTGCTCCTGTGCCTCCCGCAGTAGCTTTGTCGCGGCAAGCGATTCCGAAACGAGCCGTCCGTTCTCCTTGTTCAGGTGGGTAATCTCGTTCTGCTTCACGATCGCCGTCTCCCGGACCTGGCGCAATTCGGCCTGCAGCTGCTGCACCTGCTGCTCGTGCCGGCGCGCTTCCTGATCGCGCTGCTCCCGCGCGGCTTCGCGGAAGTGTTCGAGGGCGTCACGGGCGTGCACCAGCTTCTCTTCGAGCGATTGGCGGAAGCCCTCGTGCTCGGCCGCGCGCTCAATCTGATCGCGCAACTGCTGGCCGAGCCGCTCGCACTCGAGGGCGCGCTGCTGCGCCTCGTCGCGTGTTTCAGCGTGGGCCGCCTGCTCGCGCGACAACGCGGCATTCGTCTCCGCGAGTTGCACACGCAGCCGGTCGAGTTCTGCGACCAGTTGCTCACGCTCAGCCAACGCCTGTTGGCGCTCGATTGCCGCCGCCGCCTCTTTCGCGTCGACGATTTTTTGTGCTTCAGCTTGGAGTTCAGCCGCGAGCTGACCGACAAGCGTGAGGATCGGGGCGGACAGCGATTCGGTGCGTGCGAGCCGCGCGCCTCCGACCTCGTCCTCTTCCTCGAGCTCCTGCAGATACCGGTGGATCGTAGATCTCGACCCGGTGTTGCCGAGCGCGACGCGGACCGCGTCGATCGACGCGTGCTGCCCTCCGGCGATCAGCGCGTCGCGGGCGCGTTTGACGTCGAGGCGGGTGATACCGGCGCGGGCCATGGGGTCTCCGACAATAGCGTACTGTGATACGTACCATGTATATACGTACCGGAAATGCCTGTCAACCGGCGGTCTGGTCTGCGTGAATTCATATGCGATAATAGTTTTTATCCAATGTGATCTACGGGAAGGCCGGCCGGCGAAGCGAAGGCGGTACAAAACGCGGGGCGGCCGCCTGATTTGGACGGGAGGTGGCCGTCGCGTGGGGGCCGTTTCAGGCGTACCGTGACAGCCCGCCGTACAGAATCCCCGCTGCCTAGCGATCTGAGCCCTGTTTTCTACGTGGACCTGCAACCATGTCTTCCATCGACCGCTACATCGAGGCCGCGACCCGCGACAACACCCGGCGCAGCTACCAGTCCGCGATCCGGCATTTCGAGGTGGAGTGGGGCGGACTGCTGCCGGCGACCGCCGATGCGGTCGCGCGGTATCTGGCCGATCACGCGGAGAAGCTTTCGGTCAATACGCTGCGTGCCCGGCTCGCGGCGTTGGCGCAGTGGCACCAGAGTCAGGGGTTCCCGGACCCCACCAAGGCGCCGCACGTGCGCAAGGTCCTCAAGGGCATCGCGATCGTTCATCCCGTCGACGAGAAGCGGGCCAAACCGCTGCAGCTCGCGCAGCTCGAGTTACTCACGGCCTGGCTCGACCGGCAGATTGAGCACGCCGAGCAGGTCGGCGATGGCCGCCTGTACCTGACGCATCTGCGCAACCGCTCGCTGGTGCTGCTCGGCTTCTGGCGGGCGTTCCGCTCCGACGAGATGAGCCGCCTTCGGGTCGAAGACGTGACTATCGAGCGCGGCCGCGGCATGACCTTGCATTTACCGCGCACGAAGGGCGATCGCGCACTGAAGGGGACCGAGTTCAAGGCCCCGGCGCTGCCGCGTCTGTGCCCAGTGAGTGCGTATGAGGCTTGGGTTGCGGCCGCGGCGCTCACCGAGGGCCCGGTGTTCCGACGCATCGATCGCTGGGGGCATCTGAGCGGTGAGGGGCTGCACGCCGGCAGCTTCGTGCCGCTGCTGCGTGGGCTGTTCGGTGCAGCCGGGGTGCCCGCTCCGGACAGCTACAGCAGTCATTCGTTGCGCCGGGGCTTCGCGAGCTGGGCCAACAGCGCTGATTGGGATCTCAAGTCTCTGATGGCATATGTCGGCTGGAAGGACGTGCGCTCTGCGATGCGCTACATCGACGCGGCCGATCCGTTTGCGCAACACCGCGTCGGGACGGCGCTTTCCGCGCCACCACGCGAAATCGAATGATCATCAGGGGCGTAACCCTGCAGGCACCGGCTCCAGCGGAACGAAGCGCTGTGCGCTGGGCGGTTGAAGATGATAAAGTTCGTTCGGCCGTTCGATCGGCATGTCACTAGGCGCCAGCCGCCACTCAAAAATTCTCCAAAGCTTCCCCCGTCAGCATGACAGGAGAGGTTTTTCCTCGCTCCTTTTCAGCCACCCGGTACGGGTACGAAGGAGACGTCATGAAAAGCAACATCAAGGAAGTAAAGCTGCCGGAAATTGTCTGGGAAGACGCTCGCGGTCGAGTTGTCGCATTTGTCAATGGAGTCGAGATCGGACATGTTGCCCGGCATGACTTCCGCCCGCGAGGCGCCTCGGACGCCTTCATGGTGTTTCTGGCGCATTCGGATGGTGCGGTGGGGAGGAAGTTCGCCGCAACGGACGATGTGGCGTCTGAAGATGCAGGCAAGGCTCGATTGCAGGAGATGGCATATGCCGCTCTTGCAAACGAGACGCCAAGCGACCTCCTCGGCGCAATGAAGGTGGATCAGCCGGCTGTGCGGCTTCGGTCGATGACGCGCGGTGACGGGAATGCGATTATGGTCCTCGTTGCCGAACGCATGGGCTTGAATCCGGCACTCGTGGCTGAGGCGACGCGCCAACTGGAAGGCGGCACTGTTCATCCCATGACTGGTGCGGCAATCGAGAAGGAAGCTGCAGCGATGAACGATCGTCTTCGAGTGGACGCAAAGCGGATCGCACAGGCGAACGCTTATGCGGACGATCTGAAGATGCTATACAGCTTTGCTGAGCGGAAACTACCGTCGAATAAGGCTGACACGGTTCGAGTCAACGTCCAAGAATTGTCGGGTGTTCGGCTTGATTGGGCAGTGGCCCGATGTGAGGGCTATTCCTTGACTACGGATGGCATTTCTCAGTTGGTAGAGAAGGACGGAAAGCTGATCATTTTGGGGCCGGTGACATATGGCCAAGGAATTCCTTGCGGATATAGCCCGAGCAATTATTGGGAGCAAGGTGGTCCGATCACCAAGCGGCACCGGATTAACGTGCACTACTGCCGTGACCTTCGGGATCGAAACGGCCTGTATATCCATGCGTCAATGGATACCCACTCGTTTCATGGTTACTGGCGGGGGGACCACGATAAGCCCCTTGTCGCGGCGATGCGTTGCTACGTGGCCAGCAAGTTCAGCGAATCGATCGACGTTCCGACTAGCCTGACGGCTTGAGAAGGTACCTTTTTAAACTCGCGCGGGAAGCCATTTCCCGCGCGGGGATGGCTCTCGCAAGTTTTGGGAGAATCATCATGAATGCGGAAATGAATCAGAAAGTGACGTTCAAAGCGAAAGCTGACAATGCGGCGCCTAGCGGCTGGATGGCTCGCTTGATGGAGGCAGGTTATAAGGTGTCGTATCGTGCAGGGAAGTTTGGAGACACCAAGTTCCTTGTGAAGTCTGGCGGCGCGTTCGTGAACTTCACCACCAACTCAAAGAGAGCCCGCACAACGGTTCTCGAGCATGCGTCGGCCGAGCAACAGGATATCTTTGAAGCCATCGCCAAATCGGGCCTCGCCGTTGGTTCGGCCGACCCTTACGCGGAACAGGAGCGCTCGAATGATGATCCGCATGAGGGGACGCTGCCAAAACCTAAGGTAGTGATTCTCCCGGACGGCTACAACGGACACACGATGAAGTTCTTCGTTGATCCGGTTCAAGTGAACGGGAATGTGGTCAAACTTCGTTGCGCCGAACCGGGCAAGGAGTACATGACTGCTTGGCGCGATCGCGCCGCTGTGCAGGCTGCAGTTGCCGCGCAAGGCGGTAGTGCGCCGGAAGTCGCCCGTCGCGATGACGTGTTCGCACTTAGGAACGCGCTTCGGGATGTTCTCCTGACTAGCAAGGCGCCGAACAAAGCTGCCGAGGCGGCGCAAGAGAAAGCATACGCGGTGTATCTGGCGAGCTTTACGCCGGAAGAAAAAGAGTACGTTGTTTCGGCTGCTCGCTTGTGGCAAAGGGAGAAAGGTGAGACTGGCTTTTTTCAGGATGTCGAGCTCGACTCATTCGAAGCTGTTGTTCGAAATCTCGGTCGCAGTCTTGTTCACGATTTTGTTACGACCGCTCAAGCAAAAGCAGTCTCGCGAGCCGTCACTACCCCGGATGTACCAAACGGCGTGGATTGGACGGTCAGTATCGAAATCGACGTCACGGCGGATTCGGCGGAGCAGGCGGCCAAGTTCGCGCTCGACGATCTTCGTGATGTAACTCTGGAAGAGATCAACGTCAGCGTCACGAATCTCGAGAGCGGTCGAATCGAGGCCGTATCCGTTAAGAACGCTGCGAGTTAGCCGTCGTCGTTCGGCGTGTGATCCATCAAGTTGTAACCCGCTCGCCGTGCACAACCCCATGCGTTGGGGTGCGCGCTGGCGGGCGGTTTTTGTTGGTACGTCAGACTTGCGAGATTTCGAAATTTCGCAGGAGTCGGGTGGGGAATTGTCCACGGAGAACGTAACCAATTGGAGTGCCTACTCTGGCAGCGGGCGTGGCTTGTAGCGCCCTGTGGTATTCTTCTTCGAGCCGTTTAGTCGGCATAACCCCCCCTCCCGACCTTCGCCCTACCGCTTCCCCACCGGGAGCGTTTCGCAAGCTTCCTGCACATAAATGGCTGTGATGAGGACCACTCATCACAGCGTATTCGCTCGCTCCTTTTCGACCACCGCTAAGCGGTACAAGGAGCAAATCATGAATAGCAACATCGAGGGGAAAGCGCTGGAGACCGATGATTTTGTCACTCATCGCAACGCTTGGCGTGATGCGCTGCTTATCGCGCTCGATAACGGTGGCTATACTGGCCAAGATGATGGGCCACTGAGTTGGGACATCTGTATCCAGGCGTTCGACGAGGCTTTCACGCTGTATGCACCGGGCTCGATTCCTGATGGCTTCAGGTCAAACCGCAAAGCTTGGCGTTTAGCGTTGACGATCGCCCGAGACCTTGCCAAGGTTCAGGGACCGGATGTCGACGATAAGGCGTACTGGGAGCACGAGATTCGCGCATTCGATCGCGCGTTCGCGTCCGTCGGGATCAGCCTTGCTGACGGGAAACTGCCTGAGCTTACTGAGTTGGGCGTAGAAGACCTCCGATCTGGCGACAAGGTCGACTTGAACTCGTGCCCGTTTCTCAAGGAATCAGCTTCGGCCGACTTCGAGTTCGCTGTTGTCGAATCCGTGGAACTGGAAACCGCTGGCTGCGTCGTGGTCAGCTACGAGGACCATGCAGTTGTGGGGTATCCGGTGGGCTGTAAGCTGAAGGTTTCGTCAGAGACCCTTGGAAGCCGGAAGCTTCCGGAGACGTCTCATCATGCCGCCGGCACCGGGCCCCTCAGCGGCCAGGTCGAAGCGGCGCCAGACTTGATCGCGACTTTGGACAAGGCCGAGTCATTCATCGCCGGGTTCGAAGGCGATCAACTGCAGGACGGCATTGACGATCTGCTGCTAGAGATCCGGACCACGAAAGGGGTATTGAAAGCGCAACAGAAACAGCAGCAATCGAAGGTTGAAATGATACGGTCGGACGGTACTACGTTCCCCGAGCGCGTACGATTCAACTGGGGCTTTCACGACGGTACGGCCGAGGCTGAACGCGCAAAAGTCCGTGACATGGAAAGCCATCAGGATCGGGCCTATGTACACGGCTACGTCCGTGGCGTCCTGGCATGGAAGAACCTGGGCTACCGCCCCGAGTCGAGCGATGAGGCGTGGTCAGTGTACCAGGGGCATCCGCTCGTAAGTCCTGTAGCCGGCGAAGCGCTAGTAACGTTGGATATCAATTCCGATCCGGCGGTCATCGAAGCGCGCGTCGTCGCAGATTATCAGCGCATGCTGGGCAAGACCGTGCTGGTTCGGGTGGTCTCCGGCTATCGCGGTAGCGACTCGGTCGATATCAGGCTCCATCCGCCCGCCAAAGTCCGTATCGCAACGACCGAGGAGGCGAGTCTCAAGCACTGGAACGATGACTGGTGTGATCCGTACTGGGAAGTGGAGCTCGTCGAGCCTCATCGCCAGTTGGTTGGCATTCGCTCGACCTGGATTTCGGGTAGCTGCTACCACCTCAACGGGCAGCAGACGAACGCATCCGACGTCATTTCGGTAGTCAGCAACGAACCGAGCCGCCAGCCCGATTCACCGTCATCGTGCCCGTAATCATCAAGCTGGAACCTGCCCGCCGTGTGCCCCCCCTTTCGAGGGGGATGCCGCGGCGGGCTTTTTCTTTGGTGCGCCGGGTTGGCGAAATCATGCGGTATCGCGAGCCCAAGAAAGGTGTGATGGGCCGGGCACTCTGGACGGTCATCTCGCTCGCGGCGCCAGAGCGTATGTTTTTCCATATCGTATGTTTCCCCATACGGTCTTCGCGTGCCAGGCGCCCCTTTGTCGTCATAGGCCAGGATGACTGCTCTCGCGGCAACGTGGCGGGTAGCGCGTGGGCGCGAAGCACCTCCGTCTCCGCTGCCAGATTGGCTAGGTACAGTACGTATTCATAGGCCGTCCGCGCGGTCCAGGCCGCCGGTCGGAAGAGGTTGCCCCTGAAACAGAGGTGCAGAACGATAGCGCCAATGACGCGAGAGGGCGGCTCGATGGCGCCGGCCGAGAATCCGGCCATCGGCCCGAGATTGAGCGGCTACTCAACGAGTGTCGCTGGGGGAAGAATGGGACTTATGCCCTGTAGTTATCACGGGTCGTTTGGAAGTCCGGCGACCCGTAGGAGGTGTTCAAAGCCGGGTCGTTTCAGTCGACCGCCAAGAGGTACCGCGGCCGCGCTGGAAAACGGCTGGAGGGCCGATACAGGCGCATGGGCGTTACGGCAGATGCGCCCACATACGCAAGCTTCATCCGAGGAGCCCGATCTCGGCCATCTGCAGCGGTGGCGACGAGATGCGATCGAGATGAGCTCAAACTGCGTAGGGCGAGTTTCGTTTTATGATCGTGCTATTGTGATAAGAAGGATTATCTCGATAGGCTTGATAGATTCCGCAAAAGCCCTTTGGGACGCGCTCTCAAGTGCGCTGGGGGGCGTTGTGTTCCGAATCCTGAAGCCGGTCGTTCTGAAGCGTCGGCGCCTGCGTGGCGGTGACCGGCGTGCTCGATTGCGGTGTGGATTGCGGCCGCGGATTCCGCGTAGCTGCAGCGTCCTGCGGCATTGATCGGTTGGGCACTTGAGCGTATCGGTGCGCCTGTACTCCGGCAGGGTCGTAGCGGTGCTGCGAGCACCGTTCTTCGTTGTGAGGTGCCGTCATCAAGGATCCACCTCAGTCAATCATTGTTCCGCGCCGCCGGCAGCCCGTACGAGCAGCTCGCGCGATTGGGATCGCAGGGCGCTGACGGAGTATGTTGGTTCGACGGACGTGCACTCTGTGTTGCGGTACATTGACGGGGCGGAACCGGTCGCGCAGCACCGCATCGTGGCCGCATTCGATGCGTCCAATCAAATGAGCTCTTCGTCGGTGTCGTCACTACGCCATCGCGGAGAAGGGCGGGGCAGCCCTGAAGGACGCATGACACAAAACCAGACCTGCAAACGGGGTATGTACGTATGACGCTTGATTCAACTGCCGATGATGTCGCGGCAGCACACCTGATTTCGGCGCGGCTCGACGCAATGCACGCCGGGCCACTTCAGGTGAGCGTGACTGATGGGCCGATCTTTGTGTTGCTAGCGATGGCCAGTGTACACGCGGGGATGCTCCGGCCGCTGGCCAGCGATTGTGATGATGCTGCTAAAGCATTGCAACGAGCCCGCCCCAACGGATATGTGCTCGCTGAGTCGACAAAAGTCAGTGGGTTCACCCCGCCACCGCGGACGTTTGTCTCTGATTACCCAGATGGTTCGGCGGCCCGCTATGCGTATGTTCATGTCAGTGAGCGAGGCCTAGTCGAAATTGTTGCTGGGGAGCTTGCCGACAGTAGACGTCAATTGGTCGGGCTCGGTGGAATCGAGCAATCGATCCGGAAGTACGACGCGCTGGCGCTGCGCACCGCATTCGACGCGCTGGGCGTACGCGGTCGCATTGTGGTTACAGCGGCACTACTGGGCACACAGAGCATCAGGGTAAGGTCGCGCGAGACCGTTCCTGAACTTGACGGCATCTTGGACATTCCGTGTGTGAGAATCGTGCCACGGGCATTCGCTTCTCCCGCCCAACTTGAGGTACAGAATCTCAACTTGATGGTTGGCGACTTGTGGGCCAAGGTGACTACGCGAGCGAATTGAGCTGCGATCTCGGGCGATCGACCGCAGAAAAACGGGTTGAGGTTCTTGAGCTGTTGTCGCTAACCCGGGAAACTTCTCGGGGCGAACCACGACTGAAACAGCATTGCGACTACTTGTCGGCGCGGTAGATGCGTTCCGACAGGCAATGTGGGTTGCGAGTGAGGTCCCCGGCTGGGCGCCAAGAGTTCGACGGGGCGTCGCGGAACTTGTCGGGCCCGCACGGCACCATTGACGCTGCGGTGCGGGCCTGAGCTTATGCCGCCGTTGGAGGTTTCTTTTGCTTGAGGTACCGGTCAAGGAAAGCCTCGAGACTTCTGCTCCGGGGAAAGGCGTTCCGCACTTGAGCGGCTAAAACGACGCCCGAATCGAGGAGGCGGGCCACGCCGTCCTCCCAACGCGTCATCAGGTTGTCGTTGAGAAACGCCTCGACCTTCTCGAAAGTCGATAAATCTCCGATTGGCTCGCGGTCCGCCACGTAGAGGTCTGCGGTTATCACGACTCTGTCTTTGACAGGAATTGGCACGGTGGCGGCAATGGCGACCACGCGCGCTAGCAACGAAGCCTCCTTATCAGTCCCGCCGCCAGCGCGCATCGTGCTCATGAAGACGCTCATCACATCCGCGCCATGCGTCCCGGATATCAGGAGCGCGTCTTCACTGTATTCCAACAACAGTTCCGGCTCGGTGTAGCTGGGATGGTAAATCAGCCGGCGGAAGCCTTGTGCATAGGCGCTTTCGATCGACGGCAAGAAGGGCAATTGGCGGATCGCTTCAGGGACATCCCAGTCCTTCGACGGCGTCGACCGGTGGCGAGCCATGATGCGGGCAGCTGGGCCGACGTGCTCAGTCAGCGGCAACGAGGCTGCAACGAGGTCTACCGCGGAATGTTCAGCGATGACCGCAGACCCGAACAGTAGCAGCCCAGCCTTTCGATGCGCCAGAGCTTCACGTAGCGGATCGAGGAGGGCTGGTGGCAATCTGAGGGTGGTATCCGCGCTCATAACCGAACGGGCGGTCGGCCAAGCACCCGAAAACGACTTGCGCGCCTGCAAATAGCCGTCGTCGGAGACATCACCAATCAGTGCCGATTCCTCGTCCAGGTGGCCCTCTCTTGATGTCACCATGAGGCGGACGTCCTCGTGGAGAGTGTCTGGCGATGGAGTGTCTAGGAGCACTGCAACTCGGTGCCCCGAATCCAGGACGTACCGACACGCCGTTACCAAGCGGCTTGCGGTGTCGTCCCAAGACTGCTGGTCGACGTCGAGCGGACCAACAACGAGTAACGTTCCGCTGGGTACGCGTTCTAGGCCGGTCGACCAGAGGCCGTATTCTCCCAAGTCGATTGCCCCTGGCCATCCACTCCCTGCGCGCTCAGCGTAGAGCAGCGCACCGTCGGTCGCTTCCTCGTACTCTTCGAGTAGAGCCTCGATCGCCTTCTGAGAAGTCGTGATATAGACGCCGGGAACTGGCCCAGCCGGCCAGATTTGCGTGGAGCTCCGGGCTACAATGGCGTCTGGCGGGGAGAGGGCTACGAGCAATTCCTGTGGCGACATGTCGACCGCGTAGCGCTTACTGAGGCGGAATGCCAAGCGGCGTGTCGAGTTGGTGTCAAGCTCAGTAGCGGCTACGCGTTCCGGGAATGCCATCACCTCCGGCCAGTTGCGAAGACCTGGCAGCGCAGCAATTAGGTCGAGTGCCTGGCCGTGGCCAAGGGCGGGGTGCGTAGGCTGCAAGATGCCGCGGACGAGCCCGGCCAGCAGCTTCAACTGCTGAATATCCATTGCTTTCTCCAGGGCGGTCAATCCGGTGCACGCTTTGCGAACCGCCCATAAAGACAATGAATATTAAATGGGGAAGGTACGGCTCAAAACATCGTCTTCGTCATGCCCTCAGGGGCGCGTGCGGCAGGCGACGACAGCCTACTTTGCACTATATCAGGAAGGTCAGGAGGGCGGCGAGAGGATCGGTGCATTCCTGCCAAAGGGCTCTGGGCGAGATCGCATGGAGTACCGATGCATACGTACTGGTGTGCTATAGACCGCTGTTGTGCGGCAGGCGCTCTGGCAATCGCTTGGTTACACACTGTCAATACCGCATGGAATCGAAATTTGGTGGGAAAGGCTCGAGCCTGCAGCGCTTCAGCCAAAGCTTCACGTTCTTGATATCCTCGAATGAAAGAAGGTCCTGCTCGATGGCTCGGATGTGTTGTCGAAGCTCCAGAATGTTACCTCCGAGGCTGCGCAGTACCGTGTCCGGGGAAACTGGGAAAAATGGATCGATGCCGTAGGCGGAACGAAAGGCCGACTCGACATGCACGATCTCCTGGTCGAGTTCCCGAATCTGCTCCTTCAGGATCACGCTGTAGTGTTTCAGTCGCTCCTCGCTCATGCTGTTTAGGGCATGCTGGTCGATATGTTCGAGCTCGAGTTGTAGTTCCAGGAGCTGCAGCAGGTTTTTTTTCCGGTATGCCTCGTTCACGCGCTGCATTAGACCGGTCTTGCGTTCCCGCTCCCGCTCATCAGTTTCGCGGTCCGGGTGCAGTTCGCTGGCAAGCTTTCGGTAGATCTCGCGAATCGACAGACTGATTTTTGCCTGCTGCTCCTGTACACGGGCTTCGGCGGCCTGTTGTCGGGATGATTTTTTCCGCTTCGCGCGCCGGGCATCCCGTTCCAACTGGGCTTGACGCATGTGGGCGTCGGCACGCTGCAACAGGTCGTCTGGGGAGTTCGGGTCAAGATCGTCCCCCAGATCGACCCCGAACACCGCCTCGAACATGGACCTCATTCCGTCGACTTCAGCAGCAACTTGGCTGTCGTAGCTTGTTGGACTGTACTTATCATGGATGGCCTTCAGTTCCTTGCTCTCGCCATCATCTTCGCCGATCAAGTCGCCTGCCAGATCGACGATCACAAGCGCAACCTTCTGGCGCTCGGCCTTAGTTAGTCGAGCATAGGCCTCGTCGAGACAATGCACCATCCTGATCTCGAGGGTAGTTGCGGTTTGCTGAAGCGGGAGAAGCTCATTGACATATTGCTGCTGGAAGACGGGTGTAACTAATTCCCAGGAGCGAAGCCGCTCGCGGCGCTTCTCGATCTGTCTAATTGCTGAGTTGAACGCTCTTTGCCCTTTCGACAAGGGTGCCTTGTTGTGACTGAAAGCAACGGTGACGGACCGCGATGTCTTAGTCATGGGGAAATTCCCGCTGAAGGCCAGTGAAGGCGATGCTGGCGAGCATTTTACCCCGACGGCTCAACTGACCGGGCTCAATCCCAGTCGCCGGCCCTGGTGGGTTGCTGTTTGCTGGCCTCGGCGAGCACAGCACGCGTCGTATCGAGGGACGCTTTGCCGATCATCCCAACCCGCCAAGTGATTGACCAAGCCTTCAGCTCACATCATGTCGGCCGGGCTGGGGCGTGTGCCTCAGCGACCTGGCAAGGTGCTCCTCCGACGCATTGGCGCGTTTTCGCTTCCGGAGCGAGCGGGCTGAGCTTCGCGAGCATCTGCGTGTATCCCTCTCCGACAATGTGCCGCACTTTCATGTCGACCACTTCAACAGGCAGGGTTGTGTTGTCTTTCCCGATCGCCTTTTGAATTGTACTGCACACCTCTTTGTAGCAACTGCATGTCGGCGGCCTGTTTAACACATCATAGAATGCGATCGCGTCGCTGAAGCCGATGTCCGCGAGCTTATCGGCACTGTCGCCAAAGTGGCGGCGAACAATAGCCTGTGCGCCGAATCGCAGGATGAGCCCGAACGGTAGCCCGGTACGAATGGCCAGGACGATCGGATCCATGTACGCAACCTGTTCGATCGAATATACCCCCTCCGAAAGAAATCCAACGACGAGTGGGGACGTCATGCCCGAGAGTTTGAGCAACTGATCGCCTTGCTCGTCGACAAGAGTAATGCTGAGCTTCGTTAAGGCGAATCGTCGAATGACTTTCAACAACACGTCGATCGGCAGCAGCGCAACTGCGAAGCTTAGGCTTGCGGCGGTAGCCACCCCCGCAGCCGCGAGAGCAGTGCCTGCGGCAGCTGCAGACGCGCCCGTAACGCCGGCGGACGCCCCCACGGCCACCGCCGCAGCACCGGTGACCGCGGCAGGTGCGCTCGCGGCCAGGGCGGATACGGCGGCCGCACCCGTTCCCGCGGCAGACGTACCTGCTGCGCCTGCGAAAACCTCTGCGATCGGTATCGCGAGAAATTGGCGCAGTCCGTACCAGTACATGTCGGACACGTTCAGCGACCGACGTCGAATTGCCGTCACGGAATCCGCGACGGTAAACATGTATGCGCCTGAAAGAGCACTGATCACGACCGGTGCAGGAGCATTGCCGATATGCAAGAAGCAAGCTTCGGCCGACGCCGTACAGCTAATTTCGAGCGTAACGAGGAGCGAATTGATGTAGGTGATGATCAGGATGAACAGAAACGGCGCAATGAATGCACCCAACCCGTATTGATCGAGGTAGATGCGCCGAAAAACATTTTCGGTATAGGGCCTCGCTGCGTCCTTCAATATCGTCCAATCTTTTTCTCCACCCTTGTCCACCAGCATCTGGCTAGCACGTTCATTGAAATCTACTCCGGCGTCTTTATAATCCCGCAAGGCCTCCAATAACCGCGTTGACCAGAAACGCTGAAGGTACGCAAAGAGCGCATCGTCTTTCAAGCTATTCCGAAATTCGCCGTAGCGGTCATACCACCCATGAGTCAGAAAGTGGATGAACGGTGCCATTACAAGAAATGTTGATAAGGCACCCAACGGCACCGCAGTGATCGCTTGCGACGGCAGAAATACCAAAAAAGCAACCAGGCCGACCAGATTGACCCCCGCGACGACGCCCCAGAGCAATCTTAGGCGGGTGCCTGGACGACCCGTCGGCTTTTCCCATGCCAATTTGTTTCGGCTGGCCCGATCTGGCGCATCACCCACCGCAACATCTGCCATTTCATCCCCCGGTCTATATTTTGCTTGGCTTGAGGGTGTTGTCTTTCGAATTTCAACGTATCCATAAATAGTATTGGCGACAAACCCTACAATTGGCTTTAAAAATGCAAAAAATCGTCCCCATTTCACCGCTGCTTCCAAGAAAATCGGTAAGTGTGACGAATGTGGCCCATCTGATCTGGGAGCGGGCCGTGTCTCGGAGACAAAATGAATTCGACTGGCACGCCATTCCGCGTACGCGGAGACTACGGGGGTCTCATGGAGCAGAGAGGAGAAATTAGGACGTTGACGATTCGAAATGCACAGCCGACGGAGTTGTGTGCGAGATGCCGTCCGCGCCGTCGGGTGACTACGGTGGTTTATGACAGCGGCTGCGATTCGCGGCACAGCACGGAGTTCTTCCGGATCGAATTGCCGTTCAGCGATCTCAGCAGGTCAATTTTAATTTGACATAATTAACATTATCGGCGGGATTGGTACGTTTGCTTGCGTTGCGTTTTCTGGCGTCTCATCGACGGTGGATCAAGGCTCATGGCGCGAATCCGCGCAACAGAAACCGGCCGTCGAGCGGCGCATCAATCCGATCCCGCGGGGTCATCGAAAAATGACGGACCGCTGATGGACTCTGCGACCACGAAGCGATAGCCAAAGTCGTCGTCATGCACCGATCCGCACTGATCGCCCGCGCGAAGCCTCGCGATCGCCGTTTCGAGCTGGTCGATCAACGCTGCGCGGTTGCTATGGCGTGTGCCTTGAACTTGTACCGTAATCTGCTGAAGCGGATACGCTTGCTCGATCCATTCTGGTCCATTCTGGCGAAGCCATTTGTTTCTGCTCCTTACCTGTTTGTCGAGGTCGCGCAACGGCGCGCCCCATGTACCAAGAATCAGTCAATTTGGTTGTAGTGGCTAGATAGAAATGTCCGCTTTGGGGTTCGCGGAACGGCTGGAACTGACCCACGGCAGATACCGCGCCACTTGTTGCCCGGCAGCCGGACCGTGGGCCAGCCGGGCTGGTTTCCAGTCACAAATCGCGTCCAAGAAACCACCGCCTCGATGCCGGCGCGGCAGATCGCGCACTCGCGATCAGACAGGCAGGCATTCGACGGCGACTTGACGCGTCGGCAAGCCTCGCGGACATCGCGGCTCACTGCGACAGCCGTCCGGATCTTTCTGGAAGAAAGTCTAATTCTTGACGCGTGAGCGCCTTGCCTCCGGCTCCGGGCTCGTGCCTCGCTTACTTGTCTGTCTTGAGGATATTTTCTCCGAATTCTTCTGCCCGCGGGGCTTTCTCCTCACCCGTTCGTGTTGGGCTTGTCTCGCGCAGCTCGAGACATCAATGACCGCGACTTGGGGATACGGACCCGAGGCTGACGCCTGTCGTAACCGCTGAGCATGATCCTTCAACCGCTCTACAACTTCCGCAAAACTCAGGTGGCGGCGGTCGAGCAACTTCCAGCCCACGGGGCGCGGCGTCTGGTGGACGAGAACCAGCAGCCCCTCCCGACAGTCCCGGGCGCGCAGATATTGCCCGCATAGCTGCGTTTCGAGGGCCGCTTCCAGTTGCGTGAGCGTCCATGTCTCCGCCACCTTGATCTCTACAGGGACCTTGGCAGCTGTTGCGCGCGCCGTGAGGACGATATCCGGCTTTTTCGCGTCAACCGTCTCGGGCTCGCGCTCGACCGAATACGACCAGCCCTGGGTGAGACGCATGCGATCAGCGAGCCATGCTTGCACCGCGGCTTCGTCGGGAAGTGCACTCAAAGTCGAACCTTGTGCGAAGTCCGCGTGCAGCAGGTCGTGCTGGAGATCCTCGAGGCGCTGTAGCGCGAGCATCTGCAACTCGCGCCCTGTTGCGGGTACCCTCTCCCAGCGGCGTTCGAAGAGCAGTGCGTCGCCGCCAGCCCATGCGCTCATCTCCGAATCGAGGGCGGCCCGATCACGTTCCAACATTTCCAGACGCGCCTTGCGCACCGGGAAACCCGGCTCGGTCTCCAACTGTCGAAGCGCGTCATAGGTGGGACGCCCCGGAGTCTCTACCAGCCGCTTAAAGGCACCCGAGCGAGCTTCCTCGGCGTTATCGCGAAGATTCGGCGAGTAGACGCCCCCGTTCACACGATCGTTGTCCTCTTCCATGCGAACGGTGCGATAGGCCAAGATCACAAGTCGCAGGAGGGTCGGCATGTCGAGTTCGACGGCACGGCCAGGCGTCAACGAAAAACGTGAGCCAAATATCTGCGGTAGCACAGGCTCGACGAGAGCCGTCTTGCCGTCCTCGTCAAGCGTGGCGAGCTTGTCGACCAGCGCCTGTGTTGCGCCCGGCGCGTCGATCGCACAAGCGAAGCCGAGGTACTGTGCCGCGGTTGAAGAATCGACGACCGCTCCAAACCGTTCGATCGAGAGCGCGTATGCGCGCGGCAACATCTCAGCATTCAATCCCCGAAGCGCGATGGACAGGAGCGGTCGAAGCTGGGCGGGCCCAAGATCGTCACGGGATTCGACTTCCCCCCAGACTGGGCCTGCGATTACGCGGGCCACGCTTTCGGGCCCGCGGTCGATGTAGTCGAGCGTGGGGCGGTGCGTCTCACCCGGGGTGTCGATCTCGCTGAGCACCTCGGTCATCAGCACGTCCCGGACAGGTGTGGGCCATGCGTTGGCGAGGCTTTCGATCCAGGGCGGTAGCTCGTTGATTTCAATGGTCGCGTATTCGGCCGCGCGTACCGCTTCCTCAGCGCTCAGGTGGTTCGCCCATGAAGGGTCCTTCGCCGCTTCGATCGAGACTGCGGCGATGCCCAGCAGGTCCAGTTGCCCGATCATGTTTCGGTGTCCCAGAGTCCGTGCGCTTCTCAGGTCGGGCCGACGCTCGCGCCACACGCGGCGTGCCGCTTCGGCAAATGCGCAAGCAACCTTGTCCCCGGCGAGTTCCGCCAGCGGCGCCACGCTGCTAATCACGTAGCGATTGCGCTCCCGGTTTGCTTCGCGCAGGAGTTGCCAGAGGTCAAACAGCGCTTGGCTGACCTGGCCCGGCGCAGGTGGGAGGAGCTTGCCCAGTGGCTCCGGATCGTTGCGCAGCGCCTCAACAAAGTTGACCCAACTGTCCTCTCGCTCCGCGCGTTGCCGCTCGCTTTCTGCTTTGGCTTCCTCGAGCCGCCGCATGCTTTCCTCGAGTTCGGGCGAGTAAGCGGGAGGGCTCAACCATTCGTCGACCACCGCACGCATCTCGGGGCATGCTGTGGCGGCGCCTTCGATGCGAGCAAGGATGGCGTCAGGACGCCCTTGCCCAGCCCACAGATCCATCGCAGCGCTTGCCGCGAGGCGCCGTTCACTTGGCGACTCGCGTGACGGACCGTCCGCCATCAGCCACTCCAGATCGTCCGGCCGCAGACCCGAACGCCAGCCCGCGTACGCCATCTCGTGCAAGTTCTCGGGGCGTCTGCCTTGGAGAGTCCTGCTGGCCGACAAGGTCTGCGCCGCGCGCCAGAACGCGGCTCGCCGGCGTTCCGTGCTCTCGTGCAGTCGCCGAACGGCTTCGTCCAGCTTATCGTTGCGACTGCGTGGCATGCCGAGCGGCTCGCTGAAAAGCAGCACAACGTCGATGGCGGCATCTGGTGCTTCGTCTGGCCCGGACATAGCGAGCCGGCGATCCGCGGCGGCCGCCAGCAGCAGATTGAGAGTGTCGCATCCCTCGCCGGGCTGCATGCCGTCGCGGGGGGCCGTGCAGGCATCAAGGTTGAGCAAGCCGCGTATAAGTCGGTCCAGATCCCTTGGGCTCGTGATCCGTGCTGCAAGGCTCGCACAAGACCATTTCAGGCTGTGCCCGCTGTCGTCGTCGACCTGCAGGGCGCCTGACGCGAACATGCCGACAAGGTCGTCGATGCTGATGAAGTCCGGAAAGAGAGCTTCGATGGCGGACGCTAGTACTTCGATTGGCACCGCTTCGGCTCGGCACTTGATGTGTTCCGCGTAGGCGCGGCGCTGGCTGTCGTCGCCCGCTGCCAGCAACGCTTGCCCGGCGAGATACAGGGTGCCCTGATCGCTGAACGAGCCGTACGCTGCGGATGAGGCAATATCAGCACATTCGCTCAAGGCCCCCAGCGAGATGAGTGTGAGGACCAGCTTCCTGACTTCGACATGGGCCGAGTGGAGTTGCCATAGCTCGTGCAATGTTTGTGCAATGTCTGGCTGGGCAAATCGGGTGAGGTTGCTCGTTCTGAGCAGGGGCACCTCCTGTCCTGCAAGGTACTGTGCCGCAAGTGCCCATAGAGCCTTGCCACGGGTCGAACTGGACAGGCTTGCGGGGTCGCCTGCAGCAAACATCAATGCCGGGTCCCGGCGCACGACCTCGCGTGCGACATCGTTGTCCCAGATGCTGAGCCACGCAGCGGTCTCCTGCATGGACGGTCGGATCAGATCCAAACCGTAAGTCTGCGCAAATAGGAGGTCTTGAAGCTGGCGGCCGGACAGGTTGGTGCGCCGCAGACGCAGCAACCATTGAGCGGCGAGGTAGCTGCGCACAACGCCCTCGTTGTCATTGTGCAGGCGCGCCCGGCCGAATGCTGCGGGGTCAAAAACGGCTCGGCTCAACAGCGCCACGCGCTCCCTGCTTGACCAGTCCTGCAGCACGGCGTCGATCGTGAGCGTATCCTCCGCGCGCGCGTCAATGGCGCCCGAGTCGGGTATGGCGATTGTCTGCTTGCGGCCGAACACGAGCGCGGCACCCACTCGCTCGAGGCCTTGAAAGGCGTGCTCCGCGTTCAAGGAGTCGTGCCGCCGGCGATCGGGGTCCGTCTCCTGCAGTCGCTCGCGAAGGCTCTCTGCCACCATGTCTGCGAAGCTGCCGAGTCGGCCATGGGTACGCCAGTACCGCACCAGCCAGTCCAGGTCCAGCGGTCGCCGCGCGATCTCGAGCACGTTAGCATTCCGAAGGGCCGTCAGAAAGACCTCGACGTCCTCGACGCCCTTGCTTGTGGCATATAGATGCATTTGCTCATCATCAAGCGGGGCCATGAGAACGATTAGCGGCACTTCCTTTTCAGGTGCAGGCGGGCGCTTCTCGTGGTCGAGCAGGCGGCGAATCAACGTCCGCAACTCGGGTTGCTGCACCTCGGCTTCCGGAATCGGCAACGCGTTAGCCAGGCGGTCCGTATCACGTTCGTACTCCCACTCCGTGTGTCGGCCAGAAAGCACGATGAAGGCCCGATCCTCGTGGCCAAGGATACCGTCGGCGATTTTCCGCAGGGCATTGTCGAGACGAATTTTTTCCAGCTTGGCCTCGTCAATCGAGTCAATGAAGAACCACGCGGGATCGTCACATTCCCGCCACTGCTGCAGTCGCGCGCTATTGGCGATGCCCAAGGCGTCGTCGAGCCCTGCTTGCGCGACTTCCTGGAGCGTTGCGCGGAAAGCCAGCTTCCCTTGCCGGGTCAGGAGGTCGGCCTGTCGCTCGAGTTCAACCGACTTGCCACTGCCCGCCTCCGCAAGGATCACGACCCGTCGCCGCCGAAGGATGTCGCTCCACGCAAGCAAGCCGTCTACATACCATGGCCACCACCGCACCAGCTCGGCGGTCGAGTCCTTGTCCCAGATGTGAAAGCGGCGGCGAAGCTCGATCGAATCCATGGTCATCCAGTCAGGTCTGCGGGGCGTGGCGGTAGGGGTCGGCGCCACCGGGGAGCATACCGTAACGTTGCGTTACCGCGACGACCACCGCTTCCCGGCGCCACGAGGAAATGGCCAGCGGTTGACCAAAACGGTCCTGAACACCATGCGCAAGCCATTCGGATCTCCAAAGTCGCAAGTGGACGGATGGGTCACTTCTTCCGACGTCTCGGGGAAGATGGGCACGATCAGTGGTGGATAGAGATCCTTGGCAAGGGCGAGAGAGATCGAATCGTTCCGGTTTCTGCGGACCTGGTCAGCGAGCTTCGACGTTACCGAGAAGCGAATGGTCTTTGTCCCCTTCCCTCGCGCTCAGCCGAAACGCCGCTTTTGATCCCATTCAGAGGCGCTAATCGATGCCTCCACCGCTCCGCAGTATATGACGCCACCAAGGGCGGGTTCTGGGCGCCGCGGCGTGGTTGCGCTCACGAGGCCCGGAGCTCGGCGATCGCGCGGATGCGCTTGATCGGGCGTCAGCGCACTGATTGCGCCACACGGCCGGTTCGCACAATGCGGATGGTGGCGTAGACCTACGTACCGTCAGAGACAATCTCGGGCACGCGTCATTGACGACCACAAGCTTACATCTGCATGAAGGCGACGACGTTCGCCATCGCGAAACGGTAGTACGCCACACGATGAAGTGGGACGAGCGACGCACTGCGGTCGCGCCCAACGATCCGACAGTCCCGTGACACCGGGTCTCGGACCTTGGAGAAGTGCCGGCTGCGACGCAGTAGGCCTCGGTCTCGTCCTGCAGAGTGCATTTCGGCCGCCTCCTTCTATTGCTCGATTCCATACTCCCGGACAGCTGGCCAGGAAGAGTAAATGTATTCGCGCAGCATAGGGAAGTCGTGGGCGATCAGCGCGAGATGATTCCCTATCAACGACACGCGGGAAAATTTGTGGCGCAATCCGTCATCAGTGGCGGTTGCCTCTTGCCGGGAACCTACGTGGGTCCCAATCAGTTTGACGGCGGACGGTTCCCACTCCGGGCGATTCATATGGGTAGCCCACCACCCCCCTCCGCTTGCGCCGTGGAAGTCGCAAAGAGTCACCGGCTCATGTTCGGCGGTCAGCGTGTTCACATTCTCTTGTTGGGGAATCCACAAGTGGATCTCGCGACGGGTCTCCGGCCCGCGTACAAGGGTGCTGGGCGGTGCGTGCGATCCACCCGCCATAGTCGTCGAATACACCAAGAGTGAGGAGCCGGTCGCCTCGTCCTTGCGGCCATACATCGCCTCTGGATAGCCAGCCAACGCGAAGAAATCTGCTGCTGCCTCGTGTTCGGCAGGGGATAGAACTTCAACGGATCTCGCACTCAGAAAACCACGATTGCCGGCCTCGATACTCACTGCCTGCGCCGGGGACACCTGAAAGTAGCCAAAATCGCCCCGCGCTTCGGAAATGATGTAGCGTTGGCTTACCGGCTCGAACAGGAATCGATGTGGATAGTCACGAACACCGATGGCGGTCATCGGAAAGTCGCCCCTGACCGAATGGCCTGCAGTGACGACGAAATGAAGGTCGCCGAGTTTTAGGAGGACTCCGGATCGGGCGTCGTCGGGGTACGGTGCACCTCCACGGAATCGAAGGATCGGAATGGTGAATGGCTGAAGTCGGGCATGCAACTCCGGACCATGTGCGATCGGCCCATCATGTGCGGTTATCAGTACCTTCGGTTCTTCGGGAGTCGCCACGGGTTCCTCTGCAATAGAGAATCGGTGAAAGCTAAATTTACCAGACCTTCCGATTCGACAGCATCAACAAGAGTGGATAGCCGACGCCGACGTAGCCCTCGCATTCAATTCTCGACGGACGCCTCCTACTCCGGGCTAGGATGCGCACCGCGCCTGCATTTGGGGGTGTTGATCGCTGATTGGTCAGATGGTGCGGAAGCAGATCGTGAAAGCGTGACAGCCTTTATAGATGCGGCTCAGCGCATCGACGCATAGCATCAGTCCACAACCTTATGCACAGTTTCTGTGGACAAGTCGCAGGACAATGACTCACACCGTCAGGTCGCTTGGCGCGACGGGTTGCATCTTGAATGGTCTGCGCGACGATAGACGGACGTCATCCATTGGAGGCAACCATGACCCCGGAACAGATTGCCCTGCAGGCCATTCGCGAACGAAACTCCCAGCTGGAAGCACTTTGCGCGCGCGCCGGCGCTGCTCTCTATCAAGGGCAAGCATCCCGCCCCGAAGAAGGATACAAGTGCGCCATCTCCCGCCAAGCGCGCGTCTTCCGGTTAGATGACGGCAAGATCATCGTCGAGGGAGTGCAGATCTGGCACAAGCGATTCCAGACGTCTAACCGGATGTACTTCGAGGTAGACGACGAGACGGCCGCGAAAGGCGTGGCAAACGAATTTCTGGCACGCCCCTTCCTCTGAACCGACACGGGTTCTGCAATCAATGACCACGTCAACGGCTTTCTCTTGACGCGCATTTTGTAGGGCCCGGCGTCGCATCTGCCTCCGATGCCCACCTTGGGATCAGCGGCGAAGCGTCTAGTGGATCGCCCCGGGTGACGGAGATCGTCGCCGCCCCGACTGACTAAGTAAGTTGCAACACCGATTTCGTGCCCTACAGGGCGTAGAGCGCCACATCGCGCATCGGGAAATCTCAGTGTGTCGGCGATGCGGATCTGAACCGTGGGCGATCTCCTAGCTACCAGGCGACGATCTATCGCGATGGTCTGCGCCGAGCGGCGCATTCCCGCACTTGACTCCCGATTCTAGGCCCTAAGCTGTACTTATCCCTGACTCGAGACTAGCCATATGTCCTTCCACTGCGAAGTTGATTCTGTCGCTGCGTTCTTTGCACCCGTCTCTGTTGACATCTTCGACGCGCTTATCGCCGAGTACAACGGCCATCGCGCGAAGATCAATGAACTAGCCGACCTGGTCTTTGGAAGCGGGTATCGGACTGCGGTTGCGGCCTTCATCGAAGGGAACGCCGGCGACGAGAAATTGCACCGGTCTATCTACGTCGACAAGCTTTTTGCGGCCGATGGGGCAATCAAGGCGCTCAACAGCCAGTACTGGAAGCAGGCGCTGGCCTTAACGGACGTATACGAGCTTATGCCGCAGGCACGCAAAGACGCCTGGAACGAAGACATTCGAAAGATGACGACCCCCGACTTCACGGATGCAGCTGTCCGCCCGACGATTGTCGGTCTGCTGAACATGCGCGCTCAGTTTTTGGCTGAGAAGGTGGACGGTGTATTCCGCGGTTTGTCGGGACAGCATGTAACGAACTCACCGGAGGCATTCGGCCGACGACTCATCATCGCCGGTGTACTCGACAGCTATGGGCACGTGGACCACTCGAAAGCCGGGTTGGTCCATGACCTACGGTGTGTTGTTGCCCGTTTCATGGGCCGCGGAGATCCGAATCGCAGCCTTACGTTCGAGTTCCTCGAGCAGACTCGAACGAACCCCGGGAGTTGGCTTGCAGCGGACGGCGGCGCGCTTCGCGTTCGAACTTACAAGAATGGGAATGCGCATATGGAGGTTCACGCCGAAATGGCATGGCGCCTGAATTCGATCCTTGCGCATTTGTACCCAACCGCAATTCCTTCCCAGTTCCGCCAGAAGCCAAAGCGGCAACCGAAGGTGTACACGCAGCTACTTCGCCCGCTGCCCTTCCCTATCCTGGAGCTTCTTGCTCGGTGTTTGTCAACGCTGCGTTATGCGAAAGGAAACTACATTTGGTTTGACCATGACAGCATCTCTAGCCCCCACCTCGAAGGTGCAATTTGTGCGCTGGAATCGGTCGGTGGTACCCGCGACTCTGAGCGCCGGCATTGGGTCAACTTCGCCTACCCACCGGAGACGGTGCTACGCGAGATAGTTGCGACCGGGTGTCTGCCGGATCAGGCAACTTTTCAGTTTCACCAAACGTCCGAGCGACTCGCTAAGGATGCTGTCGCATGGGCAGAAGTCGGGGATTCGGACCGAGTTCTTGAGCCGAGCGCTGGTCAGGGAGCAATTGCCGCCCATCTGCCTGCAGCGCGTCTCCAATGCGTTGAGCTCTCGAGCTTGCATTGTGCTGTTCTTCGAGCTCGCGGATTCACCGCCGACGAAGGCGACTTCATTGCGTGGTCCGACGCGGCCGCTCAGCGCGGACGACTGTTTGACGTGGTTGTGATGAACCCGCCGTTCTCCGATGGACGGGCACAACTGCACGTCGAGCGCGCATATCGGTTACTGGCGCCTGGTGGCAGGTTGGTTGCGGTAGTTCCGGGCTCGCTCAACGGTAGGCAGTTTCTGTCTGGAGTCGAGATCGAGTATTCGCGTGCCTATGAGTCGGAATTCGAGACAGCAAGCGTGTCGGTCCTGCTGATGCGAGCACGGTGCCCGGGCATCGCGGAGTGCAGTCCCTCAAGTGACGCAACGATGCAGGAGGCAGCATGAAGGCCCCAACCTCTCTTCAAGTTACGGTATCTCCGGAGGTTGAGCAGCTGCTGCTCGCAGGTGCCGCATGTGCGGTGGGTGTCTCCGGCGGAAAGGATAGTCAGGCCTGCGCCTTGGCGGTCGACGCGTATCTTAATCGGATCGGCCACACGGGTCCGCGGGTTCTCATACACGCCGACCTAGGTCGAGTCGAGTGGGCCGACAGTCTGCCGGTATGCGAGAAGCTGGCGCAGCATCTCGGTTACGAGTTGATGGTTGTGCGCCGCCAGGCCGGCGATATGCTTGCTCGTTGGCAAGGACGCTGGAGGGCGAACCTCAAGCGCTATCGCGAACTCTCATGTGTGAAGCTCATTTTGCCTTGGAGCACTCCGGCAATGCGGTTTTGTACTTCAGAGTTGAAGACCTCTGTAATCGCTTCAGAACTGAAGAAGCGATTCCCGTCGACGCCGGTCGTGAACGTCACGGGTGTCCGTCGCGAGGAAAGCACTGCGCGAAGCAAGATGCCCGTCTGGGCGCCAATGCAGAAACTTCAGCGGCGAAATCTTGAGGGCGTTTCGTGGAACGCAATTATCGATGCGCCGAAAGGGGCCGTGCTCGACGCGATTCACGAGGGCGGACTCGTGCTACACGAAGCGTACACGAAATACAACACGTCACGAGTGTCATGCGTCTACTGCATCATGAGTTCAGAGAGTGATCTTCGAGCGGCCGCTACATGCGTAGACAACGCACCGCTACTTCGAGAGATGGTCGATCTCGAATGCGAGTCTACCTTCGCCTTCCAAGGGGACAAGTGGCTTGCGGACGTCGCACCTCACCTTTTGACTCGGGAAATGTGTGAGCGTGTGGAGGCTGCGAAGGTGGCTGCGGACAAGCGGCGCACAGCGGAGGCGCGAATTCCCAAGCATTTGCTATATGTCCGTGGATGGCCGACGTTGGTTCCGTCGATCGAGGAAGCAGACCTCATTGCGTCGGTTCGACGCGAAGTGGCGGCAGCACTGGGTATCGACGTCCAGTGCGTTACCGGTCCCGAAGTCCGCGAACGATATGAAGCACTTTTTTGTAAACACGAAGCGAGCCACTCGATCGGTTCAGGAGAAGACCATACGGTCGAGGGCTTAGTGCAGATGAATTTCGAGTTCGACCTAACGATTTAGGTCTGGCGCCTATTCACTCGGCACGAAGGCTGCATCGTTGATGCCGTTGGTGTCTCGGCCGTATCGTCTGGGGCCCCGCTAGACCGAATGTCGTACCTAACGGGCTGCCCCTGATCACTGGGGCGTGGCTGACGATGCGTCCATGGCGGCGAGAATCAAGTGCTGCTCAGTATCACGCGCCATTGCCTCAAACTCTTCTCTTGTCAAAATTCGCTGTCCGTCGAAGGTCCCCTGCTCGCGAAGGTCAGATTCGTACTTACGCGCGGACGCCATCACGAACGACAGAACGTCTGAGATGGTCTTGAGCTCGCCGGTCTCGATCGCTCGCCGAATGTCTACCGACTCGTACATTCGTCCCGCAAACTCGTGCGTCACTTCGTAGGTTAGGAGGGGCTTCGTCATTGTGAATCCTCTGACTCATGGTCGGCTGGTTGGCGGTTGCGTCCGCGAGCATTTTCCGCAAACTCGCGAGTGAGCAATCGGTGCATCACAGTAGCCCAGCGGCGCTCGGGCGATTACAGTACACGGCGCCCTCCCCGTAGAGAAATCGGAAAAGTACGGTTTTCCGGTCGAGTTTTGGACACCAGGTCGGTCGGCCACAACCGAAAATGCAAATGCACTTTTTGCGTGACCAATCTTCCAGTTCCTGCAAGGAATCTGTCCATGCTTCGACCGATTCGCCGTTCCCTTCTTCCGATTGCCCTCTTCGGCCAATGCGTTTTAGCGCATGCGGAGCCGTCCGTGACCGACGTCGACGCGGCAATCAAAGCCGGCCAGTACATCCAGGCCGAGCAGTTGGTCAAGGAGGCAGCTCCGAATCATCCTGGTAGTCCGCGGATTCACTACATGCTTGCCCAGGTCCTGTCGCGACTGCCTGGACGCGAGGAGGAAGCGCGCCAGGAGTATCAGCAGGCGATGCGTCTAAATCCGCAACTCCCATTCGCCGATACGATCGAGATCAACGCGCTGCAGGAACGCCTTCGTCTGAACGAGCCGGCTCATCCCCCGGAAGCTATGCCGCAAGCGCCTATGCAGCTCCAGCAAGCGCCTGCGCCGTCAGCGACCCAGCAAGCGCCGCTGCCTCCGGGGCCGAAGGTCGTTCCGTTCAGACCTCATCTGCAACAGCCGCAGCTCGGCTTGTACGATCGCGGCATGCTCTTCATTCAGGAAAACAACATTGCCGTCGCAGCTGTCGTTGGGGTGCTTGCCGTGGTGTTGATCGGCTGGTCCTTCGTGGGCCGGAAGAAGAATGGTGATGGCTCGCGGAAGAAGAAAGACAGGAAGTCGTCGCGCCGCCGAGAGCCAACGGTGCCAGCGGACGAAGCCGGGCAAGAGGCAGAAACGTTTGAATATCGCGATGGGGTAGCGCCGCAGCACGACTCGGCGGAGCGGCGCGACGTCCCGGGAGAGTGGACCCCGCAACATCAGCACGACGACGAGCGCGACGAATTCGTCCGATAGGACGATGACCGACGCCCCTCAAACCGGAACATATCCCGTATGGGCCGGAGTGATTCGCAGCAAGCGCAGGATGTTGCGGGGATTCTCGATGCCAAGCAGACGTGCCACGACGTCAACGGACGCACCATTCAGAAGTTGCCGACGAGCGTACGTGTTGCGCAGCACTCGCGGCCCCATGTCGTTTCCGTGAAATTCGATAGCTTGGAGTACCTTCCGAACCTCGAGATATACCCGGGTGGTTGACAGGGCGCCTCCACCCTTCCCCGGAAATGCAACCTCTGGATCAGCTCCGCTCGGCCCGCCCCCCAACTGGCGTTCCTCAACCCACTCGCGAATTGCGGCGACGCTGGACTGCGCAAGAGGCGCGCGGTAGTGGTCCACGTTATTCTGAGGAACACACTCGAACGACGGTACCGCGTCGTCGAAGATGAACTGACTTAGGCGAGCATTGCTTGCCTGTCCAGACGTGATCCCGCTTCCACTGAGCAACAGCAGCAGCGCCCTATTGCGGCGGCCGGCCCAGCTTGAGGTGTCCATCACGTTGAGCAGGTAATCCTGCAGTCGAGCGTCGACCTGGTCTGGCAGACAGACGAGCTGGGGACCAGTATCGCGTCCCGGCAATCTGCGCGTCCCGGCAAACACGGGATTCTCGGTGCGGTACCCTTCGACAACGAGGTGATTCATCACGTCGTCAATCAGGTCGGAGTGCCGTTTGAGCGTCGAACGAGTGGCCGGGCGGCTACTGGCCGGCGGCGGGCTTCCAGCACATCCAGGTTCATACGGGTTGCGGCCCTCGAGAGACGCCAAATACGCCTCAATGACATCGGGACCTGCCGAGAGGACCGATGAGCCACATGTTTTGAGAAACGTCGCGAACCGGTGGAACATCGCGGCGTATTGCCGCTGGCTCCTTTCCGAATACGGGAGATCGCCTTTACTGGTCGCGACTTCCACCACCCACCCTTTGAAAGCTTTCTCTGGATCGCTTTGCCACTCGGCACGGGACGGTGCGCGGACGCTCTTGCCACACCCGTCACCACCAGTGCGATTGCCAGCATTCAGGCCTTGTTGATTCATCACCGCTCCCCGATTGAAGCCTATTGGCGGGAGCGTAATGGAAAAGGCCTTTGTTTACAACTGCTTGGTCGGCATGAAAGTTGCCGCCCTCCTTCTGGTGGCTGGTGTTTGGCCCGAAGGGCCGTCCAGCTGGGGAGTAAGGCGCCAGCCGTATATTAACTTCCTCTCGCTAGCTTGCCCGGCGGGCGCGGCCAGTTATCCTCCAAATATCTCCGTATCCATGGTGGTCGAGTGAGTCCCCGTTCCGCGCTTCAGATCGTTTCTCTCCATACCCATGTGCCAGCTTGCCTGGTCGATAGGCAGGCGCCGACATCGCTGCCCCCTTTCCTTTCCTGGGGGCTCGTGTTTGAGCTCAGCGTAAGCGGACCTGGTGGCGGGGCCGCCGAGATGGGGCGTACGAACCTACCTGGTGACGGCACCCTGTGGCCTGCACACGGGCTACCCTGGGGCCCGGACTCCGAACACGCCTGTGAGCTTGCTCGGCGCGTGGTGACGCTTCTACGACCCGATTGGAGAGCGTCGTTCTGGTCAAACGAGTTCCTTGAGGAGGTAGTGACGGACTTCGCTCGTTGCTTTCTCATCCCGGCGCCCGTCTCGGGTGGCCACGTATCTCGGGGCGAAATGAACCGCTGGCTCGAGTCGCAAGGGCTTTCCGTGCGGCCGTTGCTGACGTCCATTGCCGTCGCGTAGACGGTTGGATAGACGCTTCGTACCGGCAGGTCTACGTGGGTGGGGAGCTAATTGTGGCGTGCTCCGGCTAGCGCAGTCGGCGGACGGGTGTTCCGGTGGCCAGCATGCGGCTGCATGCTTTAAGCTCTGTCGATGAGCTCAAAACTTTTCCCCAAAATAGACCACACGACCGTTGCCGACACGATCGGCCGGACCCACTACCTCAGTCTTCCGTGGCATTTCATATCAATCTCGGACCTGAAGGTCCAGGTAGACGCGACGAAACCCTCTGTTCCCCGAGGGCAAACGTTTCGGAAATGGAGGGCCATCCGCGCCGGCTCAAGCCGGTTGATCGTAGACGTGCCGGATGAGATCAAGCGGTTCCATAAGCTGGATCTCTACAGTGACTACGTCCTCGGGCTTCGGGCATCTGACGTCAAGCCCAAGCACCTGACGGAGCTATTTCGGCGCTTTCGGGAGTATGTCGCCAAGGATGTATACCCGCAGCCGGGACAGGCGGCGCCGCATGGTACGTGTTCGCTGCTCTTGGCCCCGATACTGAAGTGGAGAAGCATTGCACCGAAGGTCGGCACCGAACTCGTCAATATTCTTGAAGACGTGATCGATGCAACATCGACCCGGCTTCGCTCCGACTATAGCGCCGACCTACTCGCATACCAGAACTTCCTCTTTTTCACCTACTTAGTCACGGCGCAGGTCGTGGAGGTTGGCGTTAGCGCAGCGACCGGCTCCAGACTCCTGAATGCGTTCCGGCACACCGGTCCTGGCAAGTGGGCGTCGACGAGATCAAATGTACGAGTGCAGTTCGCCGCCCTCATGTTGGCATTCCTTCAGCGGTTCTATGACCTCGACAAGCCATTCGGCACCAAGCTTGGATTTAGTCATAACGTCCTAGCTGACCTTCGAGAGGTCTTTCACGATGCGGGAAACTCTGAGTTCGAAGCAGAATTTGCGCCGTCTCAGTGGGTCTTCCGTTGGATGGTCGACAAATTGGACGCTGAGGTCTTCAGTACCATGCGGCGAGCGGAAATCTCGGGTCTCGCTGCGTTGAGCTACGTCGAACAGAACCTAGTTGTTGAGCTCGTCAGGAGATTTTCAGAATACAGAGTCCCGATCTCAGTAGAGAGTGCGACGAACTTTATCCTACAATTTGGAAGTACTCAGCGAATCCGCGGCGCAATTCGGCTGCTGACACATGTCAAATTCTATCGCCTCTGGGAACTTGCTCAGTCCGTTGAGCGTCTCCTCACCGCGGAGCTCAACCGATCGGGTGGAGAAGAGCTTGTGATCTCCGCATTTGGAGAGCACACGGGAAGCGCAGCGATCATGAACTATCTGGTGGCGCACTCTGCCCTCGCGAGTTCGGTAAAGTTCGAGCCAAACCTCCCCGCTGCGCTCGCAGCGACGCCATCTAATGGGTCTATCTACATAGTCGACGATTGTTTGTTGAGCGGAACGCAAGGCCTCAATACGCTCGGTGACCTGATGGGCACGCGAGTGACAAAAAGCCACCACACCGTGCACGCCCAGAAGCTGACGGCGAGTGACAAGCGGCGCCTCAGGAATCGGAACTTGCGGTTTACGTACGGCGTCGCAATGGACGACGGAATGACCCGCTTCGCAGGAGAAGAGTATGCGGCAGTGGGCCTCGACCCGGACCGTGCCAAGGTGCTCTTCGGCACCATCGAGCCGGTTCGCTCGAGGATCTTCGACCCCCTTGGTCCGGTCGGCTGGCTCAATGAAGATGAGCGGGATGAGATGAAGGCTTTCTGCGAGGACGTCGGCTACCGCATTCTCGAGCGTCGGTCGACGGCAAAAGGCTGGTCGGACCAGCGCCGTCGCGAAAGTGCACTTGGGTTCTCGGACAGACAGCGCTTACTTGTCTTCCCGTACAACGTGCCCAAATCAACCCTGACGCTGTTGTGGGAGCGATCGTCGGGCGACTTCCATTGGAACCCCCTGTTCCCAGGCTTTGACTGAGGAGGCTTAACGATCGCGGCGAGATCGCG
The DNA here is from genome assembly GCA_900497675.1 of Arapaima gigas. Taxonomy (NCBI): domain Eukaryota; kingdom Metazoa; phylum Chordata; class Actinopteri; order Osteoglossiformes; family Osteoglossidae; genus Arapaima; species Arapaima gigas. Next base: position 19,455 of record UFQX01001373.1, on the reverse strand, counting down.
TGCGACGCGTCAAAGCGCGATTCATCGCTGCACCTAGGATGCGGGTCAATTGAGAGTGCAAGTCGTATCGACTGCGGCTGGTCGGGAGGATCCGCCAAAAAAAGCGGCCACCCCATAACACTGGGGGGCCGCCTACTCGAACGTCGCATCATCACGCTGCCTGACGAAACGTCCCCGTCTGCTGGCGCAGACGCTCCTTTTGTTCCCTTCTCGCTGCACGATCGGCGAGACGCTTCTCACGACGGTCGTACTGCAGTTTCCAGATGTCACAGAAATCGACACCTTCCTGAACTGACGCGATCACGTTGACTCGCTTGCCCATCGCCCGCAACTTCTCGGCCAGTAGGCCCGCATGGTACTCGCCTGGGCGGATCTTCACGACTTCACCTTCCCGCTCGTCGCCCTTCTTTGCTCTCTTCTCTTGCTCGCGATCCCGATCTGCGTAGATAAAGATGGTGTCGTATTTGCTCCAGTCGAGGTCCGCACGGCCGAGATTGCCACAGTCCAGCATGCTGCGTACTTCGATTCGATTCCCGTACTTGGCCACAACGGCAAAGCCCGTTTCTGCACCTTCAGTCAGCGCCAGCGTGCGCGAAACGGCGTTGTTGAGCCGAGTCGAGCCACCAGCCGGACCATCTGGTGATGACATTTGCTTCTTCGCGGCCGGCTTCCCCTTCGCATCGACGAATGGAACCTTCTCGCCGTCGGGCGTCAGGTAGATTCGTTGAAGCGTCCGGGCCGTCTTGTCGCCGGCGGCAACCAGCCGCTGCAACAGCACCGGAAACTTCCCCATATCTCTTCCATCGTGCCCCCGGTACGTCAACCCGGGGTGATGTCGGACATCTGGGCCAAGCCAATCCAGCTGTAGGCCGGGCACGCGGTGACATAGATACTTCCAGACTGGGGAGTCCTCCGTGATCGGAAGGCTCTGCTCCCACGTATTGCGAAGTTCAGCACGCAGTTGCTCGGGGCTCTTCTCCTTCCGCACGCGTACCTTCGGGACAAAGGTAGAGGGCGCCTTACCCTGGTTGTAACGCTTTGTCGCTAGCTCGTAAAAAATCTCGGCGATGGGCTTGCCGGTGACTTCGTGAATAACTCCAAGAAGGTTCCCGCCGGTATCGCATTTTGCGCAATACCAACCGGATCCACCCTTTCCCCGACGATCCCAAATTACTCGGAACGTCGAACTACCGGTGCAGAACGGGCACGGTCCCCACTTACCGCTAAGGATCTTCTCGTCTTGCACGTAATACGGCAGCACATTCTTCCAGTCGATCGAATCAACGTCGACTCGCTCTTTCGAATCGTTCATGGTGTATGCCTCTTGCCAACGAATGGCGGATAGAAAGGCTGAAGACTCACCATGAGCCTTCCTGATGGATGCCGAGGCGCACATCAGGAAAGCCCCCGTAGGGGCGATCCGCGGTCGAACCAGACCGCTCTCATTCTGACCGGTTTTTACCAGCGAAAAAATTACTTAGGATTCCATGTGGTTAGAACGGTATATCATCGTCCATCTCATCGAATCCACCAGGAATGCCGCTTGTCGACGGTCGGATCCCCTGCTGCGATGCGGCACCCCCACGTGACTGCCGAGCGTAGTCACCGCTTGCCGGCTGTTGCTGTCGCGTGGAACGCGATGAACCGCGCTCGCTGCCGCCGTAGCCGCCATCATGGTCCCCGTCGCTTTCGCGTTGGTTGTTCGGGCGGCCGCCGAGCATCTGCATTTGGTCAGCGACAATCTCGGTCGAGTAGCGATCCTGGCCGTCTTGCCCCTGCCATTTCCGCGTGCGGATGCGGCCTTCGATGTAGACGGAAGATCCCTTTTTCAGATACTGGCTGACGATCTCCGCAAGGCGGCCAAAGAAGGCGACACGATGCCACTCGGTGATCTCTTTGAAGTCGCCTGATGCTTTGTCCTTGTAGCGATCGGTCGTCGCGAGACGAATGTTCGCGACCGCGTCGCCGCTCGGCAGATGTCGCACTTCCGGATCTGCGCCGAGATTGCCGACGAGGATCACTTTGTTCACTGATGCCATGCCACTCCTCCATGGTCTCTCTGGAGACCGCGCGTAAGCCTTCCTTAGTCGAACCGGGCAGCGGATGCTGCGCCGGTTCCTCCAGTACTTCTTCCGAAACGACTATCGACGTGCTCTGTCGACAACTTGAAAGTCATAGATGTTGCGCTGCTTTCCCGTGCGGACCCCCGCTCTGGTTACCCAGAACTGTTGCCTGCCACGTTTCAAACTGATGGTGTCGCCGAGGCGAACCATATTGTTCTCAACATGTTGGGCGAGTTCATAGCCTCTGAACTGTTGCTCATCGCCGTTTCCATCTTTCAATGTGATCGCGTAGATCTGATACGGCTTCTTCTTCTCCGGCCTCACTACGACCTCGCCGAGAGTTACGACCTTTCCAACGGCACGACGAGCGCCTCGAAAGTCAACCGGCCCTTCCTCGAGCTCGTCGCCTCCTGACGCGCGCGTATCCGGTAGAGGTGGCGGCGGATCGCGCTGGATCGGTGGTTGAGCGCGCGGTGCGGCTACGCTTTCAGCTTCCGCTACCGGAGGGGCCTCCGACGTCGGACGGTGATTCGATGCTTCTGAACTGAGTTCGTCGAAACACGGAATGTCCATCCAGTTGGGGGCTTCCTCGTCGACCAGCGGCGCCGGGCCTGGCCCCCGTGAAGGAGGCTCGGTCCGTTGCGCCGGTGTCGGCTCAGTCGTCTCCGACTGCGTTACGGGCCGCGACTCAGTCTTTCGACCGGGCCCGCGTCGCCGCGCTGCAGCCAACTCCCTGCGGGTGAACTCGATCGCTTCTTCCAGAGTGAATGCGACCCCTTCGCTTGCGGCCATGCTGCGAGTGAACGCGGAAAGCGGCCTGCGCACCCGGCCGAGCTCGAGGCGTTGGATCTCGTTCTCCGCGAGATACACGGAGAAGCGATATTGCTTGCCTGAGAGATCCGCGATCGCGTGCCGGTCGGCAACTCGAATCGAGGGCTTCTTCTGCCAGATCGTCTCCTTCACCTCCGCGGCGGCCGCCGTAGGCGCAGGACGTTCACCGGTCGAGCGTCGAATGACGCGCGCCGGCGGTTCGTCCGCTGCATCCTTCAGCTTCGAAGGAGCTGGCTCAGTGCGCACCGTGGCCTCTGCTTGCTTTGGCTGGCTCACTGCCATCCTCTCGGTCCTGAGCGAACGAACAATGCCACGGAGGGCGATGAACGTCAGCTTCAGTACCTTAAAGACGACCAGCAATCCGACCGGCAGCACGTTCAAGACCCCAATATGCGGGTCCGTCACGCGCGTGTTGGTGCTTTCTGTCATTGATTCCTCCAGCCAGTTACATCGACGTAGTCTTCGAGCTTTCGCTCACATTTGAGCAAAAAGCCGTCGTTTCCCAGGGCTTGGATCGTACGGAGCAATCCGCCGAAATGGCCGTGGAGACAGCGAGCCGCGACTCGCCTGATCCACTCGGCATCCCAACCCAACCGTTCGCAGACGAAATCAAACGGCACCAGTACGTCGACTACAATGGCGCCATCAATGACCTGCTCGGGGCACGCGGATTGAAACGCGTAGATCCACTGCATGGCGTCGTAGATGCGTAGCTCGTCCTGGTCCTTTCCCTCGAAACCGAAGAGATCCGGGCCAGTGTCCGCGACGACATTTCGACGCTTGACGATTGCTCGTAGGTCGTTCCACATCAGGTTGCCCATCAACTTACACATCACCAGTTCGGGACCATCCGTCTCCTCAATGCGGCAAAGGAGGTTTTCGAATGAACCGGCGACTTGTGTCTTGTGTGTCGTCTATGTCATCGTCACCGGCAACCTCCGTGCGACGAATCGTCGGTTGGAGGTCAGTCGGCGTCGCCTTTTCGTACATGCGCCGGCGTGCGTCACGCATTAGCACGTCCCACACACTCTGCGCTGCCTTTACGACGCGCGGAACACTCCCACGTTTCACCGATTTGCCGAGCGGACGATCAGCGAGCTCTTCCGTTTCGTTGCCCGGCCACACGTCAACCAGTGGACACGGATCGACGATGGGGGACAACGCCACCGACGGGGGAGCCGCTACGTCTCCAAACAATTCCAGGTTCATGATGCTTCCCCTATGCCTCAGAAAGGCCGAATAAAACTGGGAAGCGAGGCCGGAGCCTTTCCCCAACCGAGTGGCTGGGGAAAAACCCGGGAGGGTTTTTCGAGGGAGGCTTAAAGATCGGCTACGTTAATCACGTAGTCGGCCAACCCTTGGATTTCTTTGGAATGGGTCACGAAATACTCTCGCGAGTACTTCCCGCGCTCGATGACGCGACGCTTCAGAAGCACAAGCTGGCGCTTCTTTTCTTCGTCAAGCTGACCATCCGTCTCATCAGAGAACAGCGTGTCGGATCGGAATCCCGACGCACCCGCTAGATAGAGCGCAACAGCACGCATCAAGCAGTCGTTCACGTAGACGCCCTGCCCGCAACTTAAGCGTTGGACGGGCTTCTCTCTACCATCGTCTCCGTCCAGGACCATGACCTCAAATCCTTCGCGCAGAGCACCAGAGCGCAGAGTTCGTTGCGTTTCAAAGCGCACCGAAAACCGTCCTCCGTAGCAGATGCCCAGAAGGTCATTTGCGATTTCCGCAATTCCAGGTCCAGCGTCGTCAATCGAGAAAGCGACCAGGCCGTCACGTCCAAGTGCTTGGGACGCGAGTTCCCAGTTCTCGATCTCCTGTCCCAGCCTATCGGCGGCGTGTTGTAGAGGTCCAAGTTCTGCTACCCCAGCATCCGCTCGACCGATGCGTTCGTGCACCTTGAGGGACTCGGACCGCAACCGCGCGATCTCGTGCCCGACTCGATGCACCTGTGCCTGAGCTTCCGAAAGAGCCTTCTCGGCGCTTTCACGGACGGAGGCGTCTGCACTTGCCGGCAACTTCAGTAGATGGGCTTGGTAGCCCGCCACGGAGCGTTGGCACGCTTGCTGAACCTGCTCGATTGAGGCCTCTAGGGACTTCGTGACTGACTCGATCTCTGCCTTGGTGACTGGGCGACGAGCCACGAGGTTGTTCAGCGATGACTTCCTCGAGTTAAGGAATTGGACAATCCCAGCACGAGACGCCTTCGCGTCATCGACCAATTGCGACCGCGACGCGACTGGAGCGATGCGATCCAAACTTCGAATCACTGCCTCCAAATCATGGACTACTGTCGCATCCTGAGATTCGAGAGCGTCGAGCTTGCCTACTTCAACGCCAGCTGCCCTAAGCTCGCTATTGATCGCAGCGTACTGCCTGCGGTGGTTGGCCAGGATGACTGAGACTTCGGTCAACCGTTCCCGCGCGTCACGAGCATCCTTCAGCAGTTCACACCTGGCGGCGAGATTCTGTCCAGCGCACGGCACGCGGTCTGCTAGCCCGGCTACTGTCTTCAGGTGCGCTATGCGCTCACCTGCGGACTTCCCTTCCGTTGCGACCTTGGCAAGATCCACCGAGAGCCCCATTGCCTTCGTCCGGTACGGGCGAAGGGAGACGACTTGCTGACGGATGCCATCGAGACGGCCGGTCAATTCCACTCGTCTGGACTGCAGCGGGCCGACTTGGCCAACGGCGTCGCGAACAACCTTCTCTTCAGCAATTCGCGAGTCGATCACCAGCAGCCTTGCCTCGGCGTCCGAGATCTCGTTCTGAAGCGTTTGAATGGCTACTTCCGCTTCTGCCTCTCGTTGCTGGTGGGAGGCAACCTGTTTGGCGGCGACACCTCGAAGTTCTGACACGCGGGCGGTGGCCCGGTGACTCTCGCTTTCGATAAGGTCGAGCAACTGCTTGCGTTGCGCCTCTGCTTGCAGGGCACCGGCTGCCTCGGACTCGAGCTGTACGATCCGCGCCCGGGCTTGTTGTAACCCATGCTCTGCCCGAGCAAGCGCCGCCTCCTGCACCTGGGTTTCACCAACCAGGCGGCGGGCCTCTTCCCTTGCAGTAGCGGCGGCCGCTCGGATTTCCGCGCCGTCCCGGATGCGCGCCTGAACGTCTGCAAGCGTATCGCGGAGAAGGTTGGCAACCTCGCCAGCGGTGGCACTGTCACGAAGAAGCTCGTCGTGGCCCAGCCATGCGCTAAGAAGGGACTTCACATCAGCGTGCTCATAGTCGCCCAGGAGCTTTCGACGCTGCGCCGCAAAGTGCGTTGTGAAGAATACTTCCGGCCGGCCGAGGATCACTTCGATGCAACGATCGTAGACAGCGGCGCTACCGTCTGCGGTGGTGCCATCCAACAGCACTACCGGCACCCAGTTGTCGCCGTCCTTGCGATGGAGGAAGGCCTGCTGCGTTCGAGTCTTCCCGGTGACACGAAAGACGAGGTCAGAACGGTATGTGACACCATCGTGCGACCAGTCGAGTTGCTTCTGTGCGAGGGGTTCCGCAATCTCGTCCCAATACGAAAACGAAGTTGGCCTGAGTCCGACACACCGAGATGGCATGAGTCGGTACGGATGCAGGTTATCCAGGACCGTCGTCTTCCCCTGCCCGGTCATGCCCACCAGTGCAACAAGCGTTGCCCATTCGGGAATGACCGACAGATCAAGGGTGATTTGAGATTTTCCACATCCGGAAAGAATCCCGGCGAACCCCCTCAAAAACAGCCATGAGGGTTGCATTTGCGATCTCCATGCCGCGGCGCGGCTATTCAGAAATCAGCGTGGTGTGCTTCCGATGGGATCGACGCAGAACCATCGCGCATGCCCTGGAGCATGGGGAATTGGCTTCTGCGATTTGTCATGATTGCCGCCAGCGCGGCCGTATGTCGCTAACGATACACGAGGTTGGATCTGGCTTGCAAGGAACCGGCCTAGGTAGCGACGCTAGCCGACCGAAAGCGCCTTTCGGCGCTGCGGTTTCCGCCGTCAAGCTAGCGTATGCTTCACCGGTTGGCCGTCGATGAGGTAGACGGCAGTAGTTTCCTTGTACGTATGATCGCCCGCGTCGTCACTTGCGAGGCATCGCGCATCATCAAGGGTTTTGGCAGACACGCGAACAACTCGCGAGCCGAAACTGACGCGCGTGACGCGCATCTCGAACTCCTGCTCTGGAATGTCGCCGCCCGCAATCTCAGTCACCTCGACGGCGGCAATTGTGCCAACGACCTCGATCTTGATGGTCTGGGGATCAGGGATTTCGATGAGCCGGAAACTGACATTGGAGAGGCCAGTGTCCTCCCCGGTAACCATCTCAGCGAGCCAGCCCTGGAGATCGGTACCGGACATCGCGAAGATGTCCTCGAAGTCCGCTTCGATAACCGCGACGACTCGGTTGTCAGCGGAGATGGGGACGATTTCCCCATTTGGGAACTGGACATATCGGCTATTGCACATTCATGGTTCTCCTCTTGCCCGTCAGGGCGGTGATAAAGGAGGACTGCGGCTGTGGCGAGGGCGCTACCTCGGCACAGCTGCAAGGTGTGCTGGTGGGAGGAATCGAAAGCCCCTTTAAAGAGGGACTTTCGATCTGTTGCGTGGTTCAGCTCAGTTCCTCGACCTTGATGCAGACCCAGGAGCCGTCAACAAACACTTCCGTGAGCTTGCAACCGTTGAGGTGGATTACGGAACGCAGCGGCGTCGTGCTGATGATCTGACGGGCCGGCGTGTTGCGGATTTGATTTTGCGAATTCATCGATGTCCTCTTAGCTGCCTGAAAGGCGTAGAAAAGAGGCAATCGCTACAGGTCGGAGCGATTTTCATGAGCCGCAAGGGCACAGGAAAATCGAATAGGCTTCAACCCCGAGATTCGTTGAGAAGGACGCAGGCGGATGCGCGTCTAGTGCATTTCGAAGTTGGTCGGTCGGCGGTGAGGTTCGTACAAGGCGAGCCGGAAATCCGGTCTGCCTTGTACGAGTTGCCAGGCCTACTGAGCGAGGCGCGGGCCATTGCTGGTTGCCACGATCTTCACGGTAGCGCCAATTGCAGGTTGATGGTCGTTGTCGACGGTGACTTTATACCAGAGCCCATCGTCACCACGCACTCCGACCTCGACAGGGCCAGGAGTGGTTGCACAGACGACGAGGTCCGGGAAGCTCGAATTGGACGTAGGTGCGAGGCTAACGCGCACGACGGTACCAGAAACGCGCTTCGAATTATCTTGATTGACTTGTTGTGCGATGGCGTTGCCACACATGATGGCGCCGGCTGCAGCGATGAAAACTGCGATTCCGGTACGGATGTTGCGCTTGAGGTTGGCGTTCATGATGAGCTCCCGAATGCCTAAAGAGGCGATTGAAAAGGAGCGAGCGCGGGACGCTCAGCTTAGGCAAGTACCTTAGCAAAACACACCCGACTTCATGAAACGAATGCAGAGATTGATGCCTGAAGAGAATGCCGATCGAACGGCTGGAGAAAGTCTATCAGAAACGACGAGAGGCGATCAAGGTGAAACATCGACCACCCCCCCTTTAAGGGGGGGCGGTTCGACATTGAGTTGAAGTTGAGTTACGACGCCGGGTCCGATTCGCGCCAGAGGCGTTGCCATGCTCCGGTAAATGTGGCGGCCATCTGCGGCGAGTTTCGGAACACACACGCGTTCTCAGCGTGCTGTTCCGACGCGGCTGCCTTCGTAAAGTTGAAACTACCGGTTTCGACTGCGGTTCCGTCTAGCACCAGAAACTTGTGGTGCAGCATCTGCAGACGATTGTCGAACCGGACAGCGACCCCGCTTTCCATCAGCATTCGAACCTTTGAGGCTGGCTTGCGATTCTCAGTGGCATCTGCCACGACTGCAACCTTCACGCCTCGGTCATGCGCAGCGATGAGTGCTCGTGCGATGGGTAGGGACGTGAAAGCGTAAGCCGCCACGAGGATCGTTGCGTCATTCCCAGGGCGCGTCCGGACCTCGTTGATCGCTCGGATCACACGGGAACTCGCGCCGCCTTCCGGCGAGAAGCCGCAGTCCCACGTCGCCCCGGGTTCAAACGCATGTTGCTCAGATACTCCTTCGCCAACGTCACTCTGGTACTTCGCGCGAGTGAAGTGGTTTACCTGCTTCGGAGCCCTAGTGAGCAAGTGCTCGACCGGACGTAGGAGCGAGTCCAGAGTCTGCGCCTGCGCGGGAACCCATGACATTGCCAGTGCCATCGCGATGGTCACGAGAGAGACTTTCTGCTTCATGAAAAATTTCCTTTATGAGATCTGTTGCGATTGATTTAGCGCTGCCCGAATGAAGCAAACGAACTCGAGGTACGACGAGCGATGGATCGTTTCCAGTCGAGTCGCACCACTTTTCTACTTTCTCCGCCAATGTCGGCAAGGTCGAAATGCCGCTGCAGCGTTGCCGCTGGGATGAAAGCAGGTGCGGTTCAATGCGCACCTCCGCGGCACGCGTCAAAGCGAGTTCGATGGCCTGCTTATCGACTGTCGAGGCGATCTCGGCGTCAATGGAATACCGAACCCTAACGAACTTGCCAACGCAGCTCCCGGCCTGCTCTGAAAGCCAGGTCATATCCGGCGCCCCTTCAAAGATGAGGTCGACCATCTCGCGGGCCGGCGTCTCGTGGAACACGAAATCGCAGGTGCTTGGCGCAACCGTCCATAGGAGAAAGCCCTTCTTTCCTTCTTCGCCGTAGTGGAAGCGCCCGATGGACCCTGGGTACGCCACGCGTTGAACAAACTCGGCGATGACTCGCTGCCAGGACTGGTGGCGATGCAGGTGTCCAAGCATCGTTGCGCATGCCTGTGCTGCATACAGGCCGCCAAGCGAAAACTCATGGTCCTTACCCGCCATAGGCACGCCGTGCTCAGTCATCGAGCCGCTCACCGTGCCGTGTCCAACCAGGACGGTAGGAACACCGGCGGCGCGCGCTGCGAGGTTCTGCTGGGCGAACATTCCTTGCATCAGTCCCGCAAGCACATCACCCATTGCATCTGATACGTGCTGGGCGCCTACCGAGGAAACAAGGTCGGCCTTGTTCACGGTTGGAATGCACGACACGAGCAGACGCACGCCATCAAGCGGATCGCCGGCCGAGAAGCACCGCCACTGGTTTCCCACCAACGCCACCTGCCCGATCCGGTCGACGGTCTCAACAGGAAATTTGCCTCCGGCGAATCTGTAGATCGCAAGCATCCCCGGGTAGTCGTGCAAGAACGTGCCCTGCAAGATCAACACAGGGCAGTGGTCCGCAAGACGTCTGATTGCCCCCATCAGCCGAAGAAGCGCGGTCGAGTGGGCGTCCTGCTTATGGTCAGTCAAGTCCCCAGAGATGATCGCAAGATCGACGCCTTCGCTGATCACCCTCGTTACTGCATGGTCGAAGCATCTGTCAGCCTCGACCAAATTCCCGTTTGAGTAATGCAAGTCGCTGAGATGAGCGACTCGTACGCTGCCCTCCTGTTCCTGGTTCATGAGTGCTCCCGATTGCCACTACGTGGCTGATAAAAGGGAGTTCAACAGCTTGCCGATGTCCCGATTCGAGGACATCGGGAAGCCTCCTCTTTCGAGGAGGAAACCCACGGCGGACGCCGTTTCCGCTAACAGTGCGCGCCTTGAGCCATGGCCGCACATGCAGCTTCCATGGCAACAATGCCTTGACGCTCGCTATTTGCGAACAGTTGCGTGATGTGCGCGATGAGATCGCGCATCTTCGGGAAGCTACGTTCCCAGTTGCCGAGGATATGCTTGGCGTACACGTCGAACAGCTCTTGCGGGATCCGATAGTCCACAGCCAGAAGACGGGACTCCAGATATACGTCGGCGTTCTCCTTGTACCGGGTCAGCGCAGTGATGCCTTCCACGGCCTTCCCAAGGAGATCCACACTCTTGTCCCAGCCGGCGCCGTACTTGTGGTCGAGATATCGAAGGGCGAGCTCCCTGCTGCATCCCCCCGTCCGAAAGATCTCTTCAAGCGTACGCTGCAGCTGCGAAATGCGATCGGTGGCGACGGTGGCACCGTCTTTGTCGACCACTTCTGCAGATCTGCTGGTCACAGCTTCGGGGGCGTCATGGTTGATTGGAGCTTGCGATAGCCAGGCAACTGGTGCGATCTGCTGCGCCAGATTTCGGCCCTGGTGTAGCATCGAAGCGATGTCAATAGCGGGGACAAGCCGCGGCACCCATTGCAAACCGACCTTGCGCTTACCATCGCCGTCGAAATACGCGCGCTCCTCCTGAACCTTGGTGATGTAGAAGACCGGCTTGTCCGGATCCTTAGGATTGAAGTTCGGGATGTGGCCGAGGGTGTTTCGGATCTGGTCGAGCGTTGACCAGATGTTCTCGGCCGCATACTCCGAGCTCGTTTCCATTGCTACGACACCCAGTCCGACCACCCCGGGAATGTAGAACTTCAACGTCCCTCGAAACTGACATTGGCCGGCCTGAAACTGCTGGCATGTCCGCGGCTCGCATAGTGACCGTACCGTCCAATCTCTCGGCGGCAGTCGCTTCACTCCCGCGCGGCGCTGCTCAGCAACCTTCTTCGGATCGAGGTCCGGAAGAACTTCGCAAACGCGATCGCCGTTGTCGTTAAACGCTGAGCGGTAGCGGTCCTTTCCACTGTTGCTTTCGAAGCGATGGGGAAAGAAGTCAAAGAGCTCGTTGCTGTGAAAGAACACCGGGAACATCCGAAGCTCACGCGCCCCGTTCACGGTTTCGCCGTACAGATCCAATATCACCTTAGGCAGGATCGGCATCACGAAGTCGTCAATCGACAGATGGAATGCCTGGGTATTAACTGGGTACATCGGGTTTTTCAGCCCAGTCGCAGCCGTGATCTCCTTCTCGATCGCGGACGCGCGACGTTGCTGGGCCAAACCGTCCTTGTAGATCTTTACAGCGGTTTCGTTCTGCTTTGCGGCGGCCGTCAGGACTTTCGTCCCGCACCGGATCTTTCCGGATGCTCGCGGTCCGGCGAAATTCGTCGTGGTGCGCTCCGAGAGTATCGACTTTGTCGGTTTCATGGTTGCTGCCTTCCTGGACGTGCGTCCGTTCGGGTTATCGATGGCAAAGTGCCTTTTCGATCCTCATGCCAGTGCTGGCGATTGATGGAAGGCGTGCGAAGAGCGCACGGCGATGGCGGTGCCATTGCCGTACATGGGAAGTTGCTGATGCGTTGCGATGAGGGTCAGGAAGCGACGGCCCTAGGGGCCGTCGTCCTGGAATCTGAGTCTATTAGGCGAGGCCCCAAACGCCCCGCTCTTCGGACTTGAAGTCCGGATAGATTTGCAGCGTCTGGCGGATCTTCTCCCTCCAGTTGCTGTTGGTGTTGATTCGATCAGTAGACGCCGAGACGGCATCATAGATCGCCGCAAGCGGTGCAGTACCGCCGAGGCCCATGAGGACCGATCGGACGATGTTTCGCCACGTTCCTTGAAGCCTTGCCTTCGCTTGACTGGCCATCGCACCCAACACCGCAAGGACCGTCCCAGTCTTTCGGCGGAACAGTACGATGTACTCGTGCATGATGAACGGCAGGTCCAGCTTGCCGTAACTCTTGAACGAGCTCGACGCATTGTGCTGCGCCTTAATGAGCACGCCGGCGAGTTCCTGTGCGGGGAGCCGCGCGATGATCTCCGCCTGGTACGAGGTGTATACGCCATTTCGACGCCAGTCCCCGATAATGCAACCGTAGTAGCCGCCCGGCAAAGTCGCTTCACGTTGGTTGAGCATCGCGAGATGCATTTTCTGATGGAAGTCTTCGTCATCGGCGCAGCGTGACAGATCATCCGGGTGCGCTTCGGTTCCCCACACAATGCCGCTGTACTCTATCAGTCTGTGGTATGGCGGATGGGACAGGACAAGATGCCCAGGTTCACCGGTAACTCCCACAATTGAATCGCGCAGGATGTTGAAACCCTGGTGCAGGTCCAGTCCATAGGCTTTGATACCCATCTCGGTCGCGACTTCAATGCTGGTCCCGGATCCCATCATCGGATCGATAAACACAGCGTGCTCGACGCGGCCGAGAAGCTGTTCGAACAGTCGCCGGTAGACATGGCCGCTGCAGTTGCCGCGCCATTTCGCGTTGCCCCAGGGACCGCGCTCGGGAAACGACATGATGCTCATAATTTATCTCCAGTCAATGCCAGTTCAGGCGTGAAAAACCGGAGTGCCGAGGGCACGGCCATACTCGAAGCATGGGCGTGCATAGGGGCCGCGCGAAAGCGGGTTGGGAAGTTGGACCTGCCGAATGGCAGGTCCACAGAGGGCCACGTCTATCCTACCGTGACTTTTAATTGCAGGGGTTTAGTCCGCAAGGTGCGGCTTCGACCCCAGCCCGAGAACGCCCATGATGGCGCGGGCAACGGGCTTGAGCGGTTCGGACAACTCGTGCGCAAAGTCGACCAACTCGTCGACAAACGCTTTCGTGTACGTGCTCACGCTTTTCCTCCTTCAGAGTTGTGGACCTGTCACGCAAACCGCTTCACGAACCTTTTCAGGCCGCGAATGCCAACCCAGAGGGCGGCGGCTACGTGCAGGGCGAGCATCATGAGATGAAACGCGAACAGGACATGTGCCTGCAGCGGATCATGGGTCACTTGCTCCACGCCGTCGAAAACCCGGCCGAGGAGCAAGGCAGATGCACCGATTACGAGAGAGAGTGCAGAGATAAGGACCACGTCCGCCAGAAAGCGTACGAACACAATCAGCCCCTCGTCCACTGACTCTCGGATTTCTTCCCTGAGCTGATGATCCTTGCTCATTGACTTCTCCCGATTTAGGTTGCTCCAGTCATGAAAACCACCTGACATGATGCCGGTGAACGGCTGGAAAAACTGGAGCCCGAGTGGGCAAGGACAAGAGATCCTGTCCTTGCACTCCCGAGGATTTCGTGGCGATGCGGAAAGTACGGTTTGCCGACGTCCACATCTGGGTGCAGCGAGCAACATCCCCCGGGGAATGTTGCTGCTACACGTAGTTGCAGGTGAAAGTTACTTGGTCGCCCAAAGTTCAACGCGGGTTGCCATGCGATAGACCTTGCCATTCAATTTTGCAAGAAGACGGAACCCATAGCGCAAGAGGCGGAACGAGAGCACGGTCGGAACGATTGCGAGGTTGATGATTCCGAGTGAGGGATGAATGCACTTAAAGCGACGGGGCTTTTGTTGCTGGTTCATGATGATCTCCTGGTGCCGTAGCGGCGCATAAAACTGGAGATTCTTCCCTGGCACATGTCGTACCTGGTGCGGATGGTGCATCCGCAGCAAGGACTGCATGAGTGAACTTCCGCCACCCAGAGGGGGCGGAAAGTCCGTTTTCGATTAGCGACGTCTCGTCTGCAAGCCGGATTTAAGGAATGCAGCGATTGCAGCACCCATCAGGCAAAGAACGGAAGACGCCGGGACGATTACGAAGAGGATGAAAAGGCCGATCCCCTGCCAGACGCCACCGATGGAAACCGAGCGACCTGAAAGGGCCTCGGCCATTCGCCCCCACATGGACAACTTGGCGGCGTGAACCGTCGCAAAGTAGCCGTCGAGAGCAGCTTGGCCGCCGATCTGGTACAGCTCGACCCATCCATCAGATTCGAGAGCGTGTCCGACACACCAGAACCCGATCCCGATTGCGCAGACAAGGGCAAACGGAATCCACATTCCATTGCTGAACTCCGACATCGCCGAAGCAAATGCGGAGGTCACACGGTCGAGGTTTGACGGCGTAGCGTAGATCGATTTCGCATTCATCATTTACTCTCCATTGCCGAATCGGCGCGTAAAAACTTGGAGAGCGGAGGAGGGTCTGAGGGCAACCCGTCCTTTCCGGACAGTCGGTCGGGGAAGGACTCCGATGGATTGCAGATCGTGGTGGGAAGACCCGATAGAGCCTTCCCTGATCGCGATTGACGTTGATGCCAACGTGATGAGAATCACGTCGGTCAAATCTCTGGCGTACCGGGCGGATATCCGGACCGAGGTCGCGGGCAGCGGCGACGGGGCGAGAGAACCAGATTCAGCTTGCGATTGATGATTTTCCGGTCGTGCCAAGAAGGCGCGTAAAAACCGGGAGGCGTGACTTCAGCCACTTTTGCAACCTAGAAGTTGCAGAAATTGCTGATGCGCCGAGGGATCTGTACTTGCTGCCGCCAGTGCGGCGAAAGTCATTCTACGTACAGCAGCCCGATCTTGCAAACCAAAATTGCGAGGAAGGGGCCATCTTGCAAAGGCCCCTCCTCGTTTCATGCTTTCATTGCTCCTACATCCTCAACTGCCCCGATCAGCCCGTCTCTACTGGCACGCTTCGCACTCGTCGAAGCCAGGATCGCCGGGACGCATCGTACAGACGGGACCCGCGGGTTCGTCGTCCGCGAGGACGTTCGCGATTGCAACGGCATTGAGCTGGCCAGTGAACCGGCCAGTCGATTTTTCTACATGCGTCGCTGCCTGCGTTCGCAGGTAGTAGGTCGACTTCAGTCCGCGCAGCCATGCAAGACGATACAGCTTGTCAAGTTTCGGACCACTCGGATCTTCCATGTACTGGTTCAACGACTGGGCCTGATCAATCCAGACTTGCCGCCTGGCCGCACATTCCACGAGCCATGTCGGGTCAATCTCGAAGGCGGTCGCGTACAATGCACGCAGGTCCGCCGGAATCCGCGAGATCTTCGCCAACGAACCGTCGAACTGCTTCAGGTCCATAACCATCATCGGATCCCAAAGCCCTGCTTCCCTCAGATCCCTCCACATCCGCCGATTCACAACAGTGAATTCGCCGCTCAAGTTCGACTTCACATAGAGGTTCTGGTAGGCCGGCTGGTATTGCTCTGAGGCCACCATGATGTTAGCGATGGTGGCCGTTGGCGCGATCGCCACACAGTTCGAGTTGCGCATGCCGTGTTTCCGAATCTCCTCCTTCAGATCAGACCACTCTTGAGCGAGGCGAACCGTGATTTCGAACCCGATGGACACACTGCGCTCTTCCTCGAGCATCCGTACCGATTCGTGCGGAAGAATCCCCCGATCCCACAGAGACCCCTTGAACGACGAGTACGCGCCACGTTCCTTTGCTAGCTCGTTGGACGAGCGGTAGGCGAAGTAGGACACCAGCTCCTGGACTTCGCTGGACAGCTCGACCGCACGGTCGGATGCGTACGGCACGCGCATTTCCTGCAGCAAGTCATGGAACCCGACGACGCCGAGGCCAACCGGGCGATGCTTCAGGTTTGCGTTCCTCGCCTTTTCAACTGCGTAGAAGTTGAGGTCGATTACGTTGTCCAGCATTCGCATTGCGGTGCGAATCGTCTTCTTAAGCTTCGCGCGATCGATCTGCGCGACGCCGCCCTCGCCTACCACCAGATGCTTTGACAGGTTCACGCTGCCCAGGTTGCAGACCGCGATCTCCGTCTCGCTGGTGTTGAGCGTGATTTCCGTGCACAGGTTCGAAGAATGCACGACACCCACGTGCTGCTGCGGCGAGCGAATATTGCACGGGTCCTTGAAGGTAATCCAGGGATGTCCCGTCTCGAAGAGCGTGTTCAGCATGCTGCGCCACAGTTGAACCGCCGGCAACTGCTTGTGCAACTTGATCTCGCCCCGCGCGGCGGCCGCCTCGTATGCGACATACTTCGCCTCGAAGACCTTGCCGTAGCTGTCGTGAAGGTCCGGAACGTCCGACGGCGAGAAGAGCGTCCAGCTACCACCCTCTTCCACGCGCTTCATGAACAGGTCCGGAATCCAGTTCGCCGTGTTCATGTCGTGCGTGCGACGCCGATCATCGCCCGTATTCTTGCGCAACTCGAGAAACTCCTCGATGTCGAGATGCCATGTCTCGAGATATGCGCAGACAGCACCCTTTCGCTTCCCGCCCTGATTGACTGCGACGGCCGTATCGTTCACGACCTTCAGGAACGGCACGATGCCTTGGGACTTGCCGTTCGTGCCTTTGATATGCGATCCGAGGGCGCGCACGTTCGTCCAGTCATTGCCGAGCCCGCCGGCGAATTTCGATAGCAGAGCGTTGTCCTTGAGCGAATCGTAGATGCCTTCGAGATCGTCCGACACCGTTGTGAGGTAGCAGGACGACAACTGCGGTCGGCGGGTTCCGGAGTTGAACAGTGTTGGCGTCGACGACATGAATTCCAACGAGCTGAGGACGCGATAAAACTCAATCGCTCGCTCCTCGCGCTCAATCTCGTTCAGCGACAACCCCATCGCCACTCGCATCAAGAGCCACTGCGGTAGCTCCACTCGAACCTCCCCGATGTGCAACAGGTATCGGTCGTAGAGCGTGCTGATCGCCAACAGATCGAACTGTGAGTCTCCCCCAGGATTGATCGCTTCGGCCAGTCGCGCGAGGTCAAAACGGCCAAGCCGCTCGTCGAGAAGCTCAGCGTCGATAGCCTTTCGCACGTATCCCTCGAATGCGTCTCGGTAGTACGCGACGGTGTCGGCCGGCGGGATCTCCCTGCCAGCAACCTCCTGGAACAGGTCACCGATCATGAGGCGGGCCGCGAGCCACGATGCGTCCGGGTGCGTTTCGATTCGCTGACGCACCTCCAGCTTGACGGCGGAGAATAGCGCGTGCATCGGCATTCCCTTGTACCCCTGCTTCAGGGCTCCCTCAGCTATTTCTTCGAGTGGCGGTAAGTCCAGACCCACTGCGTAGGGCGCCAGCAAAGCAACGATGGTGCTGACTCCAACTACCGTAGATTCACCGTCAACCCGGACCACCTCCCGCGTGAGGTCGCAGGTCGCTCCCGTCGGCTGTCGCTGCTCTTTATGCTTCTCACGGTAGACGATATAGGCACGTGCAAGTCCGTGGTCAATCCGCATTAGGGCAAGCTCGACGTGGTCTTGAATGTCCTCAATAGGGATACTTCCATCTGGCTTCCGTGCGATCCGTTCGACCACCGTATCGGTCACCGAATCGACCAAATCGCGGTCAGCCTGGGACAGTTGCAACGCCCCTTTCCCCTTCAGTCCACGCACATCCAGCGTGTTGTTAAGCACGGCGGCACGGATCTTCGACGGATCAAAGGCGACCGCATCCCCGTTCCGCTTGACGACGGTCTTACTGATGACCCGTTCCGATTTCATGGAAACCTCCAAAAATATGACGCTGCGCGTCGTTGTAAAGCGGTCGGAACGTAAATGGCGTTGTTACTCGGCAAGCAGCGCTTGCGGGGTAATAGCGGAAGGGAGTGGCGGTCCGACGAGCAGCTGGATACTTCCAGCTGCAGCGTCTTCTCGCGATTTCGATGGGGGAATTTCAGAAGGGTACTTCTCGTCGCTTCAGTGCCACCCGGCGGCCCGTGAAACTGCGCTACCTCACCGCGCGACTGAGCAACCGGTCACGTACGGCCGGCTCGTTTCCCGTGATCTCGAAGCGGCTCAAGCCCCGCCCCGACATGCATGATTGCCATTTCAATGAGATTGGTAACGTAGTCAGCTTCGACGATGTCACCCGAGTACCGGCCGACGCGCACTGCGATCGCGTGGGCAATCTGGTCGACCATTTCCGACCCGACCGGCATCAAGCTCAATGCGCCCAGCTCCTTCATCTCCTGCTCGTCCTTCGTGACCGTGTCGACGGCTGATCGAACCTGAGAAGGATCATAGGGGGTGACGGTGCCGTCCATCGACCTGACGAGTTTCTGCGAACTCGACTTGGCTCCTTCGATACGCGCATATGAGACGCAACCGAAATCAGCGGTTGTGAGCAGCTCCGCGCGGTAACCACTTCCGTCAAGTGCTACGGCCTTTGCGCCTTTGTATTCCGGCTTCAGCACATAGTAGGCGTGGTAGTCCTCGCCGGGCTTCTCGAACCCAGTCTCCTCACAGACGTCGTAGTACATGGGAACGTTGTTGCACTTCGCCATGCCCATGTTTTTACCCCAAGGCTCGTCCTTTGCGCTCCCCCAAAACTTGCAGGTCCCGCAGTTACCGGTTGCGATACCCGAGGCTTGGGCCACTTTATTCGATGTGTTTTCCATATTCAAGATTCTCCCGTAGTGACGCAAGATGGTCATTTCAAAACGGGGGTACGGTTTCCTACCGTGGTACTTGGCAGCGGACCGCTGGCAAGTAAGGTATGAAGTTGGCGCTGGCAGACGGGTGCCGGCGGGATGCCGGCAGCCACGTCTTTCAACGGTTATGAAGCGAGTTTACTCCCACAAGAGTGCGCCGCCCGTCTGGTAGTCAATGACGCGCGTCTCGAAGAAATTCCGTTCCTTCTTCAGGTCGATCATTTCGCTCATCCACGGGAACGGGTTTTCCTCGTTCGGGTACAGTGGGTCGAGGCCGATCTGAGCGCATCGTCGATTGCAGATGTACCGCAGGTATCCCTTGAACATTGGTGCGTTCAAGCCCAGCACGCCGCGCGGCATCGTATCCTCCGCGTACGCGTATTCCAGGCCGACCGCTGTCTGGAAGAGGTCACTGATCTCCGCGCGGAAGTCAGTGTTCCACAGCTCAGGATTCTCGAGTTTGATCGCGTTGATCAGGTCGATGCCGAAGTTGCAGTGCATCGACTCGTCGCGCAGGATGTACTGATATTG